>VZTX01030149.1:0-57537 GCA_013400915.1 Pardalotus punctatus | reverse complement strand
AAAAAAGAAAAAAAAAAAAAAAAAAAAAAAAAAAAAAAAAAAAAAAAAAGAAAAAAAAAAAAGAAAAAAAAAAAAAAAAAAGCAGCAACCTAAACTTCTTGAGGCCTTTATCTGTTCAGGGTGAAAACAAATCCGTGGGATTCCTTAGAGCTGAAGTGCCCATGGAGCTGAGTGGGTGCCTGCATGGTATTGGAAAAAAATTGTTTTTTTTTTTTTTTTTTTAAGGACAAAGCTCAGACTAGGCTGATATACTTAAAACTGGCACCAAAATAACTATCAGAATTAATTTGTATTAGTCCTTCTGGCACCCTGGTGTGTGTAGACAAGCCCTCTCAGGCTCAGGCAAGGATTTGGGGTCAAACAGCTACTGTCTCACCTGCCAGAGTCTGGGAGGGTGTCCTGTAGTGTGTGTTCCCAGACCAAGCCAGGAAAAGAGAGCAAGGAAGAGCCTGGAACCAGGGGAAAGCCCACGCTGCTGGAGGTGGCAAGTCTCAACACAGTGTGGTTGCATTTGCTTATGCAGTGCCCAAGCCCTCAGCCCTACTTGTCAAAATATGTCAGGACAGCCCAGGGCTGCAGCAATTCTTAGGTGGCGCCTCCCCAGCACTGGGGTCTCTGGACTGTGGGGGTGCAGCAGGGTCTGTAACTGCAAAACCCAGGACTAGGCAACAGCCCCAGGGTGCTGCAGAACGGGGCTGTCCTCCTCCCCTGCCCACCCCAGAGCCCAGCAGGACAGCCCACCGCAGACTCGGGGCACGTCCTGCCTTCTCCTCCCTGGGCAGTGGTGCCAGAGTCACCTGAGATCCGTGTCCATCCATGCAGTCACAGACTGGCATGTCTGCAGTGCAGGGCATGTTCTCAAGGCTGCTTTAGTGCCCAGGATGCTCCTGTGTGAGCTCGGTGCTCCCCGTGCTGCACCGTGGGGCAGGGGCAGCTCACAGCCTCCTGAGATGGGGATACGGAAGCACCACAGAAACGCCTCACCCTCAGCAGAGAGGAAGGGTTGGGATGAGATGGAACTGGATGGCAGAGTAACCCCAGTCCTCCAGTGTGACAGACCCTTTAAATTGCCTGCTGTGTTCTTCCCAGGTTACTTCAGCTAAATCCCTACAGTCAGAACAGCAGGCATGAGGAGAGGTGTCCTACAGAGAAAGTGTAGACTGAGAAAGTTTTACAGTATAAATAGCATTCAAAATTATTATCATTAACAGTAAAAAGGATCTGGAAGAACAGAGGAGTGTCCCATTCCCACCCCTGCTCATTCATTAATGCGTCCTCATTTATGTGACAATAAATACCCACTCCCACCCTGGCTGTCTGATGCCATTCATTTAATGCTGGAGAAAGAAGGGGGAGGGGTGGAGAGAAAGCACACCCCTCATCCCTCCTTCCCACTGGCAAAAGCTGAGTTGTCTTTGTGACACCAATTCCTTTTATTTTATATATGTGTGTGTGTGTGTGTACATTATATAGAGACACACACACAAATATATATTTCTAAAATTCATTACCTCTTATTCCCACCCACCCCCCTCCAAGAAATGGAGATTATTATTATTATCGTACAACTGAAAACATGGAAAAATAAAACCCAGAAAGAAAACTGGGGGGATAGAGCCCCACCCATAACAAAGGGTCCCTAGATGGGCACAGGCCCCACGCACCATGCAGGGAGCAAGGAAAAGCAGCAGGTACCCTCAAGGTTCATGTCCATATAAAGGGTATTTTTTGCTGCATCCCGCCCCCCTGTTCTGGGATCTGTAGAATGGAGTGATGCAGCACCAGTCCTGCTGCAAACCGATCTCTTATGGGGCCTGGGGAGGAGCAGGGGTTTCCTTCCTTCCTTTCTCTCATTTGTGGCACAGAGTTTGTTTTTCATTTGCCATCCCAGTCTTTGTTCTCGCCTCATACAGGGTCCTCTTAATAATTCTGTGTAAGAGAAAAACCAAACCACTGCCACTGTTGTCTCTAAGATTAAGGAGAAGCTGCTGGAGCAATGGTGGAGGCTGAGGCAGCAGCCAGAGCTGGAGCAGGAGCAGGAGTTGGGGCTGGAGTGAGGGCTGGCTCACCCTGTGGCCTGGAAGCATCACCATGGTCTGTAGAAGAAACAGTTTCCTCTGGTTCTCCATCTTCTTTAGTGGCCAGGCCTTCAGGGTCTGGCAGTGATTCTTCAGAATCTGTGTTCAGGTCTTCCTCCTCCTCATCCTCCTCCTCATCATCATCGTCATCCTCCTCTTCATCATCTTCCTCTTCTTCATTCATCTCCTCCTCATCATCCTCTTCATCCTCCTGGGAAGAGTCATCCTCGTCCTCCACATCACCAGAGCCAGATGCCCCTGTGCTCCTCTCCTGTGGTGCGGCCTCAGCTCTGCTTGGGGACGGGCCCTCGGTGACTTCTGCCTGCTTCTTGCTGAGGTCCAGTGAGTCATTGAGGCCCACGCCAGCTGCGTTCTGCAGGAAGAAGAGGGAGCTGTTGTTGTCAGTACTGAGGTTGAGGGAACTGTCGAGATTGATGGAAGAGTTCTGGATATCATACTCAAGAGTGGAGTGGGCAAGGCCCTCAGGACCGGGAGAGATGGCAGGCAGCTCCCCTCGCTCCTGCTTCTCGTGTTTGCGCTTGTGCGAGTCCATCTGTGACATCCCGACCACTGTGTGTTTGCAGCCGGGGTAGGTGCAGTGGAAGTGGGAGCACTTGAGTTTGTACTTGCAGTCGGGCACCTCGCAATCCACGCTCGAGCTGAACTGACAGAAGCCGGCGGCGCTGATGACGTCCTGCTTGCCATGGTGCTTGCGGTGGGCTGTCACCTTGGTGCTGTCAGTGCAGCGGAAGCCACAGCGCAGACAGTGGAAGTGTGTGCTATTGCCAGAGAACTGACAGTCTGGGAAGTTACAACTCAGTGAAGACTTGAAACGTTTGAAATCATCCAATACCAGGTTGTCAACGCGGTCGTGGTGCTGGGCGTGCTTATACATGTGGGTACGGCCACAAAACTTGTAGCCACAGTTCTCCCGTGTGCAGTGGTAGTGGGTAACCTTGAGAGAGAACTGGCAGCTGGAGTCCTTGCAGTCCTCGTAGAGGTCATAGCGCCGAAATCCCTCCAGCATCATCCCTTCATCCAGCATCTTGCGTGAGGATGCGGTCTTGCGGCGCTTGCCAAATGGGGACATGTCCTCAATAATCCAGAAACGCTTTTTGGCCCCCGAGGCAGTTGGCATAGTGATGGTGTTCCCTGAGGAGAGAAAGCGCAGAGCGGTGTTGCTGACAGCCAGGTCTCTCCATCTCCCAGCCACGCTGGCAAGCTCTGTATTTGCCAAGACACAATGCTGCAACTGTTCCCACCCCGCAGCTCATCCCTCGAGCTCTAAGTGAGCCTGAACTCCAGGACTGTGGGCTGTCTGATGCACATCACTTCTTCAGTTTTCAGCATATCCTGTCTCTGGTTGCTGCTCTGGCAGACCTGATCTTGCCCAAATGTTAACTGTTGCTTCTCTGGTTTGCTACCTTCATAGCTTCTCTTGCCGCTTAACTAATCTCTAGTCCTATTTTCCTCAAATCAGACCTTAACAGGGAGGAGCTGGCTTGTGCCAGTGTAGTTCACTGGGGTGGTAAAAGGAGTTTCAGTGTGCTAAAAGCTGGTACACATGCACAGTGTACCATGGTACATGTGCACAGTTTTCCCCTATCCAGGCTCTTGTAATACACTACAATTGCCAAGGACAGGCAGGAAGTGAAGGAAGATCCTATGCATGATTAAAATTGCAACGGGTGGGGGAATTTATAGAAACAGGATGGACTTTGGCCAGGAGACTGCAACATCCCTCATGGTAATGAGCCTACATATTACAATGAGTGCACTTAGAAAGACAGATGGACAGATGTTCAATGGGGCTAATTCTCATCATCACTAGCCAGTGGACTCTGAGACAAAATACCAGTTCCGCACCATTCCCTTGGGTCTCAAAAATTACATGATGCCCCTAGTATAAATAAAGAACCCTCATCTATCTTCCACTTTGATTCACAGGGCCAGCATAACTGGCTAGTGCTCATATCTCCTAGGATCACACTGACATCAAGGACTCAACTTCATTGTATCTATTAACTTTTTTTCTTCTCTGCTTGCTGTTTCCAGAATCAACCCACAATCTCCAGTATCAACATGCAGCACAGACAACGTTGGAGGCAAAAATTTTTCACCAGGTGCAGAACTGTGAGTGTAATTAGAAAGTACAGCTTGCAACCAACACTTTTTTTTTGGCCTCTCTTCCTGCTGAAACTGCCATCCTCTTAAAAGAGGCACAATTTTTGACACACAGTGCCTAGGGCCTGAGAACCCAGAGCAGTTTGCATCCTTGTCTGGGAGACTGAAGGGACAGTTGTAGAATTAATTCCTTTCTGGCAAGTGTACAGGTATTAAAGGTGATGACCCTTCAGTGACAACCCTTCAAGAGAAGGTGGTGACCACTGAAAGGAAACCTCCCACTCAAGCCAATTGGAATGGTGGCAAGAGCCTCCTCTCCCACATGGCTGGGCTGTACAGTTTGTGGGATAAGCAAAGAACAAAAGGTTTTTCTACACCATTTATTAATGGCTCTTGTGCTCAGACTGTGAATTAGGACACCAGCTGGGGTCATCCATGGTGAGACCATCTGAGTGACAAGGAGCTGGTGGAAACTGTGTGTTAAGGCTGATTTAACCAGCTACCAGTGAAAAAATAACTTTCTGTCACTGGAGATTTGAAATTGGCAGGCTCTTAACTACAGAATCTGTGACCAATTTACTCTCTGCTCCCCCCTCCAAACATCTGGTATTGTAAAATCCAGTTCTCCACTCCTGGCCAACTCGTCTAAGTGCAGTGATGCCTGGACAAGACACTGCTGCCCAGATTAACTCCTTTAAAAAAAATTACAGCCAAACCATCAAGTCTCTTAGAATTAATTAATTAATGCTCATATTGTGTGTCTTTGGACAGGTATATGGATAACCCATCCTAGAGGAAAGACTCTGGATGGGAAATAAGTAGAATTTAGATTTTACCTGTTTAAAACTCTGTATCTACACAGCTTTTAAAACAGTTCAAAGAGATGTGCTTAAATCTTCAGTTAAAAACCAATTCTGTTTTCTCACACATGCAAAGTTTTGGAGTAAGGAAGAGAGGAGTATGAGGAAGAGAGATGACACCCTGGTCCAGTCTCCTCCTTTGCCAATCTTCAGTCCCTGCACCCCGTGGAAGATTACAAGCCTCAATGGATGTGATCCCTGCCAACTTTCCATGGTAAGTGTATATTCCATAAGCTTGTTTCTTTAACCACTAGTAATGTGAGCATTCACCAAACTAGACCAAGGTAAAAACAAAAGACACTTAAAAATATTTGATTAGAGGAAGCACAGGAAAGGTTATGATGTTTCAGGCTGCATGCAATTTAGTTAAAAAATGAACAAAAATACAGTTCCTTGTGACTTTTGTTAATTGGCACACACTCCTCTGGACAGGGCAAGGATCCTTCTCCTGCCAAGTCCCTTGAGAAAAACCTGTGAACTAGAGTTAGAAACCTGTGAAATTGGTCCTCCAGCCAAACTCCCAACCATTGACCTTGGATTTACATATTACTAAAACTGGCAGGAAGAATGACTGGGACATTTGTAGGCTGCCAGAAGCCTCATTAGTGTGAACTTTAAGCACAAATATGTCCTTAATTAACTAGAAAAGAGCTAGGAGTTGGGAAAAGAAGACAAAACTGGGACACACCCTAAAACCCATTCCCAGCTGGAATGAGAATCCCCAGCCTGAGACATCTCTGATCTTAGTCACACATGGGAATCATGGCAGCTTAAAACTGAAATCTAGCTGTATTTTCTGTAGCTGATTAGGGCAGATATAAATAACAAATGTGAGAAACAGCTTGACCTGTCTGATGATGTCATCATGTGACACTGCCTGTACTTCATTCCTGGTGCTGGGAAGGCACCCCTGAACTTTCTGGCTTCATATGAAGTTTACAAGATCAGTTGAAACACAGGGCCTGGGTATCTCATCAGACATGCACCTGCTGAGACGTGTGCAGCGGACTATGGCAGGCACTGGCTTGGGTGGCCTGAAGGTCTAACCAAGAAGTCTTGAGTCCCATTAATGCCACATGAGCAGAAAAGTTTGCTCTGCGGCCACTTTGATGTTATCAAGAGACTGAAAATATATTTTTAACTGTAGATTTTGTTAGGTTTTTCTCATAGTTGGGAATTGGTGGCAATTGCTCTCAGGTATCCATCCAAATGTCTGTGAATGATTTGCTGTGGTTTGGTTTCCCTCAGATATGGTTACTGTGTCAGCAGGGAAAAGGAGCAGGCATGGACGGGCCCTCGGATAACGTTAGATAAGGCACAGAGTGACCTTTGCTGCTCTACCGACCCAAAGGTGCAGAGAAAAAATGTGGGCAGGGTGAGCGGGGAAGGAGTTGGGTATGGGACACGGAGAGAAATCAAAGAAGTGTTACCTGCTGCATCCTGCACTAAGGGAACGTCACTTTTTACTGGAGTTGGAGTGGCAATGATGGGCGAAAACCCAGTGGTGCTGGCGGCAGGCATGACAATGCCTCTGCTGGCTCCCAGAGTGGCACTGAGCAAGGAGTATGAGAGACAAGATGGAGAGAAGAGATAGGGCAGGGTGGGAAGGGGAGACCTAAGCAGGGCTTGTGAGAAAGATGGAGGCAGAGATGGTGGTGGAGGTTGTGGTGCAGTGTGGGTTGCATCATCGGCAGCAGCAGTAGCAGTAGAAGGAACCAGGCAGCCTGGAGAATGTGGAGAGAAAAAAAGCAGAAAAAAGGAAAAAAAAAAAGGAAAAGAAAAAACACAACAAAACAAACAAACAAACAAAAAAAAAAAAAAACAAAAAAAAAAACCAAACCAAAAAAAAAAACAAAAGAACTGAAATGAGAACCCAAGAGCAGAAGCAACATGATGAAAATGGAAAATACATTTACAAATGTATGAAACAAAACTGTAACAGAGAAGAAACAGAAGGTGAGGAATTGACAGCACCAGGAAGAGGAGAATTGTCGCTGCAGGAGGTAAGGTGGCTTTATGGCATAGAGGGAAGAAACACAGGCTTTCAGGCAGGACTTCTGTATTCATCTGGTCATTCTGGTCCTTGTTCATCTACAGGGCTCCTGCCTGCTTCAATTAACAGCTGCCAGGGTGCTCCAGCACTTGGGGTGGGTGGAGCTGCTCCTTACCGGCAGAGCAGTGGGGGGCATTTCCTAGGACTTGAGCCCTTACTGACACAGAAGAGAGTGCCAGGAGCCATTGCCCCACCAGAACCTTCTGGAGGGGCCATAATGCCATGGGGCCAGTGCCATGACCCAGCAGTGCCCCTACAACATACGGCGGTGCTGTGATGGCCTTCATCTGGGGTGGGGAAGAAAACTAGGAAAATGTGTATGGAATTAAAGCAAACTGAGGCAGCCTGTGCAGAATATCCCACTTAGCCCTGGGAAGGACAGCTGAGAGATCCCTGGTCACCACTATATGATGACAGGATTCCTACTATCTGACCCCTGAGAAGCTGACCCTGTAAGGCAGGGCAGGGGGAGATGGCTCTGCATTATCCTGGCAAACAGGGCAGGGACCTACTTCCCAAAAGAGGTGATGAAGGGGGTCTACTCTGTGCAACACTGCACAAAGTGGAACAAGAGTTTCTGGGTGAGGAAGGGAGCTGCTTTCAGATGTTGCTTTCTGAAGATGTGATAGGTTTTATCCCCTGTGTATGTTGTATCTGCTGTTGTACTTCACCAGTACAGGAAAAGTGACTGACTTTAGATGCTGCTTGAGGAAATACAAAAAGGCACGAGAGGAAATGCCAAGTACAGAAAGAGCCCACAGGTATTTTTTTTTTTTTTTTTTTTTTTTTTTTAAATCAGCTATTAAAATAGACCCAACTCAAGACCCAGGATAAAAACCTCTCTTCACGGGAGAAAAAAGATATGCTGTTAGTTCCTTGATGCTTGAGGTGTATATTTTGATGGACCTCTTCTCTCAGGTGCTGGAGAGAGCTGGGTTAGTGTGAGGCACTACTGAATTTGGCACAGGTGCAATTGTATTTTAAGGTGCAACTGTCCCTTGGCCTTTTTTTATGAGTTTATCTCCCAGGAGAACAAGCAACTGATGATCCATTTCACACACACCCTTCTTCCTTACCTGCTGATGTACTTTCATTGCCCACTGGAGTGCTGGAGCAGCTGCGGTCCATATTGGAAGATTCAGAGGAGATACCCCCAGGGCTACAGCCAGTGTAATCCATGTACTCTTCTGTTTCAGTGTCCATCATGCTTGGGGGTCCCTGAAAGGAAGCTGGGGTTCCTGATGAGGCTGGGCTAGGTGCCATGCTGCCAACCTGGGGGAGATTTTCATTTCTTGGAGTGTGGCCAATAACCTGCAGCAAGAAAACAGGATGGGGACTTTCACACGAAGAGCAAGATACCAGGACCAAAACCATCTGTCTGCATGTTTATCTTCCTCTGCCACAGTTCATGAGGGATAGCTGGCACATGCATGTGAGTGGAAGCCATGGCACTGGGGCCAGGAGTGTGAATCCTCCTGCACTAGGAGCTCAGAGCATTAAACTTGGCACATGCATCCTGGTATGTGGATTGTGCTGCACTTGGGAGCTGGGAGTGTTAATCTTGGCAACAGCATCCTGGTGTGTGGATTCTGATACGTTCACAAACAGGAGGTGTTAATGTTGGCATTGCTCCCTCACTGAGTAGGTCCTGCTGCAGGCAGACACTGGAAATATGCCTGAGTTGTGTCAGTGCTGAGACCCTGCAGTGGGGAACACAGACTGGCACCAGTGCCACATGTGTGTGTGGTGGTCACATGCAGCTGCAGGGGCCTGGCCTTTCCTGGACAGGTCCGTGGGTAGGTACCCTGAGTACATCCAACACACCATGAACTGCCTACAGAGCACTAAGTCATGGGAGAAACTGGGGGTTGTGAATTTCAATTCAAAAGGCGTTGGGACTCCAGCAATCTGGTCAGCTTTGCCACATGCCGTGAGCTGTGGTTTGACTCCTGGTTCGCTGCACTGCTCTGTGGGCTGAGCACAGCAGTAGGTCAGGACAAGTGCTGTGTGCTCCCAGGATTGCTCAGGCCACCACTCCTATTTGTCATTGCTAAGTGGCACGGGATTGCCAGTGAAAAGAGATGGACGTCAAACACAGTATTTTCTGCCCAGTGTGCACTAGAATTCTTAGGGTTAGACTCAGCATATGATAGAAGAGTAGTGAAGACAAATCTATTTGTTAAATCTTCCTAAGTTTGATTCTTGTACCTAAGCTTTTCACATTAAGACTGAAAGCTGCCACAACAGCAACACCAGTTCCTTGGCATTTGTGAACTCATTAAATCCAACAGCACTAGACTTGAACAGTTCACTTATTGACAGTAGTTAATAACTAAGAGGGAACCTCTCATTCTCATGTTGTGGAATGAAAGGGGGTTCTCCTCTTGCTTCTACAGATGGTCCCTTTTGTTTTCTATATACCAGATGATGTTCTTAGGGTCAGATCAGCCACAGACATTTAAATTAAGACAGCTTGTTTCATCTCCCAAGTCAATGGAAGCTAAAGCAACTGAAGAATAAGAACAAGTAAGAGGACAGGGAGGCTGTCCTTTGGAGCAGCAGCTCCGTGCTGCAGCTGAAATTCTTCCATTTCTTCAGGAAACAGACAAACCTAATCTGCCAGTTGCTTTCTGTGTTACAAAAGCATCAACTGCATCACTTCTGCTTCTTCCTGAGAGAGGACAAGGAATGCCCCCACTAAATCCTCATCAATAAGGGAAGAGAAATTTCAAGATTGGAATTTCTCCCATCCTAGGTGAAAGGAGCAAATAATTCTTTATATGCCACAGGAAATGTTTGCTTTAACCAGCATATGCAGTTCTTCCACATCCTAAGCACTCTAATTTTAGTAAGCCAATTGTATATATTGAAAGAGCTGGGAGAGGGTGCAAGTTGTAAATATGACTATTTTAGTGTTATCCTTCTCAAATTTTTTCTACCTAATTTACAAGGGAAAGCTGTTTGCACTAAGCAATGCTTCAGTGTCTATGCTTCATCATCTTTACTCATCTTGTGTAAGTTCAGCCAGTTAAAGCTACCTTGGGTGTACTCCCACTTCCCAGGAGCATCCCAGTGCAGACACACATCTCTTAGAGTCTGGGTACAAGTGTCTTGGCACTGCAGTAGCTCTGCAACCAAAGGAACCAACACTGCATGGGGATCTACAGCTTCAATAACAAGGAGTTACCTGAGTAGGAACACGATCAAAGTTTTTCCCCAGCATCCTTCTCATGTGCTTCCTGGCATGGGATGTCATTTGGTGCTTGAGCAGGAAGGAGAACTGGCAGCCCTCTCGGATGCAGTGGAAGTGGCTGTTCACCTGGTTGTATTTGCAACCTACAGACAACGAAAATGATTTTATGTTGCACATGAAAGTACCGAGAGGGAACAGGACTGAAGAGAAGATGATCAGATGGGACAAGGCTGCTGTCCAGGTGGATTTCTGATGGACTGAACATTATCAGTGGTCATGGGTTCTTCAGGAACAATCTTTAATGAAAAGAACCAAACCCACAATCTACTGCCTGCTGAGCAGCTGCAAGAGAGGATTACAGTGTACAGCGATTTAAGATGTGAGCCGGAGCCTACTCCAATGCCTCTTTGTTTCATTATAAAGAAAGGAACACTGCCATTGCATCTAGTAGTGCCTAACGTTCTTCAGTCTTAGTGCCTTTTCTTTTACAAAGAGAACAAAACCAAGACATTTAGCTGTATCATAGAAGTTACAGTCAAAAATACACGGTCATAATTAGATTAGAAATGAAAAGTTCTTTTTTTTTCCCCTCTAACTGTACTCCCAGAAAAGCAGTCTCATACCAGCTTTAGCTCTGGACAGTGTGTGCTCTCTGGTTAGAGAGGAATGAGCCAGGAAGTGTTTATTGCCACTCCAAAATCGTTGTGTAATAGGGGCAGCTACTGAACAAAATGCAGTCCATATAGGTTCTGGCATACAGCACTTCACACGTTCTGCTCCTCGTGGCCACAGCCATGTGTGCCAGGAGTGTGTGTATCATTAACAGACAACCCCAACAGCCCCACTGTACAGCTGATAAACAATGGCTTGTTGTAGTTCAAACACAGCTCCCTCAGTGATCAGGTTCTGCTGTTGCCCATCCTGCCTTGGCCATAGCCTCAGACACACTGAAGTAGAGACCTACAGACAGTCTCACTTTTACTTATCTATCTACACCCATCCACCTTTATATATATGTTTCACCTCTCTCTCCCCTGTCATACACATGTATATAATTATACACACAGAAACATACATTAAAAAAATCTGTAGTGTATGTTTGCTCAGAAACATTCATGGCCCTTAAAACAGGCCAGTGCTTTCTGTACGTGCCATCTATACAACACAACATAAACCCCAGGGACGTACAGAGATGTAGAAATGAATCCACATGTTGGTGTAACCATACACACCCACAACATCCCACCATGCTGCTTCTATCTATGCAAGCAAATCCATGGCAAATCCATGGTGCTGGCACAGCAGGCCCAGCCCACAGGCAAATGTACATACTGCTGGATGAATGTACCCCATCCCTCCCAAAATCAAACACTGCTGACACATGCACAGGCTGTAGCTGCCTTGCTGTCAAACATCTCCTGATGTTTGACTCACCCAGCTCATGTGGAGCTGACAGCTAGTGTTTCATGAGCAGGCTAAGAGTGTGTTTGTTTAGGTCTCATTTTCCCCACCTTGCCCACCCTCCCCATCCTTGTGCTCTGGGACCAGGAACAAACAGTGCTGCTGGACTGGAACACTATCACAAAGGGCAGGTGAGGGCTTGCCTGTTGCCAGGGCATCCCTGTAGGCTGGTGGCACGTATCACTGTCCTGCTTTGTCTAGCCCCTGCTATCACCTAGAACACCAAAAGGTGGGTAAATAACAGCAACTGCTGAATCTACTGCCATGCGTACATAAGACCTAGGTAGGTACTGGCTGTGGAGTGTTGACTCATTACCCTGGTTACCACAAATAAGCTTCCATTGGGGTACAAATTCTTGATGTATTCCAAGCTGAAAAGTTTTGTTCTGGTTACGGTGGCTGTTTTCCTGCAATGGGAGGGAACAGCAACCTGAGGTGTTATTCTGAAATTTGTTTGGTTCCAGCCATTGTTCCAGCCAGGAGTGATAGGGAAGATTGGGTCTGTGACACTGCTAAGCCAAACCACAATGAGAAGATTAAGTGAATTCCAGGCAGTTCAGGATAGAGTTGTCTTTAGGAAGTCCCCCATTCAGAGTCCTGGATTTCAGCTCTAGCAATCTCCTTCCTCAGGAATCCATTCTACTTTCTGCTGCATTTGGTTTACCAGCTTTACACTGGAAGCACTTGGTTTAAATAACTGCTGCAGTGCTGCTGATAGTTCTGGCAAGTGGGCCAGCCCTAGTCTGAGCCTGTGACACATCCGGGTGTTTCCTCAAGCCCTGCTCTGGGAGGAGGCTGCCATCAGAACAGTGTATTCCCTGCTGCTCACAGGGGCTGTGGAGAACAGGTTTGGAGGAGAACGGAGTAGTTTTTTGCATATTCTTGTCCTTCTCTCTCTCTGGTTATTTGCCATTTGACTTTCAATATCCTGCACTAGCACTGGCTACAAAAAAAAAATCCTCCTAAGAGCACCCTTAAATTTCAGCCAACACAAGCAGTAGGTCCAAAAGACTATAAAGTGTAAAAATAAACACCAAAAAAGCACTGACAATTAGATAAAAAGGAGAAAAAAGGAAAAAGCTATATGTTCAGACAAATACGTATATACAATTCTCTGTAGAACAGTTTCTGTCCATTTACCTTGGGTCTATTTGGGAAAACATGCTTCAACCCAGGCAGACCAGGCACTGCTCTAGGTTTTGTTACCTTCCTTGTTTAGTGATTTAATGAACAAATACCTCTTAAGCATAACTTGCAGGTTCTAACTTATGGCATTCTTGGCCTGCACATGGGACACACCACATGAGAAAGGGAACAAAACTCACCTAGTCTGCCACATTCTTCCCGCTTGGTAAAATACTTGAAGCCGTTGGCTGCCCTTCTCTCCGCCTTCTCATGTTTTTTCACGTGCCAGGGCAGCTTGGTGGTGATGTTAGTCACAAAGTAGCAGCCAGGACGCAGACAGTGGTAATGCCCTCGCATCCGGAATTCACAGTGCTAGAGGGGAGCACACCGGCACACTGCTTTAGGCAGGTCTAAAACAAATGCACTCTCACCTGCCCACTACTAATGGTGTCGCTTCTGAGGTGTCAGAGAGGCCTGCACTGATACTCCAGATCCTATTTTATCTTCCATAACCTGCCGTGCACATTGTTCCCTCTCAAGTCTTCTCATATTGCTGTCATGTACTCTGTAATACACTATTCTACGTTGAAATTTCCCAAACCTTACTCATGGCTTTCCCTGGATTCATCACAGATTAATCACAGATTTTCATTCTATTTCATCTTGTGTCTCTTGAGATCATTCTAGTTCCCTTGTCCACTTCACCCAAGTCAAAGAAACACAAAAGCATCATTTGATAAATTTGATAAAACCAAATGTTTTCCCAGACCACATAATTAAGACTTCCATGGTTCTGTAGTAAGAGCAAGAATGCCACACACAGCCTCACTTCCTACTGGGGAGTCAGTCTACCTGATTCTTTGGTTCCTTTTCCCTACTCCTGCCAGAACGCTGCTCTGGAATGGCTCTTACCTGGTTCGGACAAAGACACTGCAGGGAGTAGTAAGCAAACTGGTCTCGCACATTCACCAGATTATTGTTGGGATTGATGTGGTCCAGGCAGTGGGATTCTGCTTTGCCAGAGGTTTTGCACACATACTTGCAGTTCCCAAAGAGACAGTGGAAGTGGAATTTGTTGGCGTACTTGCAGTCTGTTGCCAGGCAGGGATCACTGGAATATATCCAAAACCCAATCATCACCTTCACTCATTTCACACATTTGTTTCTTTGCCAAAATTAAATTCGAGGGGAGCCTAGCTGAAGCCTCTGTTCCAAACATGGCCCACAGATTTCCCATAGCCACCTTCCTCTTCAGGGAAATTGAAGCTGGCAATGTTGCTGCAATTCCACCCAGCTACTGCACCTTCTTGATTAAGATTATTAGAACACAGATTCCTGTGGGTTCTGTAGCCTTTGAGGGCCATTCTTCCAATTTAAAGCTGAAAGGAAACACAACTCTTGGGCATGGCCACTGCAGGATGCCAGGGCTTCCCCTGATCCGACAAAACCAGCACTGCCCATCTCATCCGGTAAATAGGTTTGGTACCTTACACCTCCCACTCAGTCCATGGATTTCTGGCCCAATAACCCTTCAGTGTAAAAAATATTGCAAAGACCTGTAGTTCTACACAGCTCTTGCAAGGGATAAAAAAGGAATCAGTGATAGATCAGCAAATTTATTTACCTTCTAAACTTATGCATAAAAGTGCTCTCAGATGCACTCAAAAATCTTAAAGTATTTCCTAGACTTTACAGAAAAAAATTCTCTGTGAGGTAAAGCCCAGAGTACTTTCTAGACAGGTTTCTCAGTGGGTGAACAGAGATGTAGTACTGCAGCTCTGAGGACAGGTACAGAGGGGAGTAAGAGAGGTACAGGAGAGGTACAGAGAGAGGTACTGCAAGGCTGGGGAGGATAGAGGGAGGCAAATGGCAGCTAAAACTTACTTCTCCTGGAACTGGAGAAATCCAGGCTTGACCTGAGGCTTGGCATTCTCCAGGGAAGTCGTTGCCAAGGGTGAAGCTGCCAGGTTAGGTACTGATGCTGGGATCTGAGGCATCTGGGGTATGGTTGAAGCCAGCTGCTTCCAAGCGAGTAGTGTGGGGGCAGAGGGCACAGTAGCTGGATTTGGAGTGGGCATGTCGAGGGCAGGAGCACTGGCCATGGTGGCAGAAGTAGCAGATGGTGATGAAGGGGCCAGGGAAACCTTATTCTCAGTAGTAGTTGAGAAGGGAGACTCAGAGTTGCTTTTCACAGTTCCACCCTCAGTTCGGAAGTGAAAACTGCAAAACATGATATTAATTCAGACATAAATTCTTGACCATTTCATGTAATTTGATTAAACATCAACAAGATTGTGGCAGGAGCCTGCAAACAAATTAGAGTGGATAAATCCTAAAAGGGGCTCTAGAGACTTTGTGATAAGATTTAGGGCCCTCCTAAACCATCTGTGAAGAGAAGGGAATTCATTAAGATGGGTGGAGACAGGTGCCAAACCATGCTGACATCAGAAAAATGCAAGAATCACTGCAGTCACTGAGATCAGCTGTGGGGCAGCTTCCTAGGGCTGTTGAGAGAAGCCAGTAATTGCTGCAGTGAACCACAGGGAACTATTAAACAGCAGAGACCAACTGTGCTAGCAGATCTGTCTTAAAATTTGCAACATCTCCTTCCCTCTAACGCCTTCAGACTCAGGCACATGGATGGCCACTGAAGGCCTTACTCATTCTTTACTTGAACATTCCATTGCCTTTAAAATGAACTTGGGATGGTCTTAAACTGTAGTGTGCATTGTAGAGCTTTCTCTAGCTTCCCAAGGCTCCTGCTCTCCCTACTTACTTGGCATGCTTGATGGCTCCATCCAGGGTGCTGAAGAGGGCTCCGCATTCCTCCACCACACAATGGAAATGCACCTTATGGAGAAAGTCACACTGGGCATCGCAGAAATCCTTGGTGCCAAACCTGGCCAAAGCAGACAAGCAGACATCTTAGGGAAGGCCCCAGGAGAGAAATGGGGCTGGAACAGACATTTTTTTCATTGTTTTTCAACTCTATTAGCATTCCCACAAACAACAGTCATTTCAGGGAACCTAGATCCAGAATCCACCCACCACTTGATAGGAGGGTATCCCACAGATGGGAGAGATGAAGCATCACCTATGCAGCAATTACAGCCTGGACTGCCGAAATACTGCAGAGCACCAACCCTGATGTACAGAACAACACTCCTGCCACGCAAACCCCAGAGCAAAACCCACCACATTATCCAAAATATGCCTTGTGTCATCTTGAAGTAAATGGCCAAGAGGGCAAAACCAGCTCAGTGTGATGTCACTGCTCAGCCACTGCTGAGATTCTCTGAACTTACTAAGTGCAGCACAAATACACACGATTTCAGGAAACTCCAGAATCACAGGGAATCAAGAAATCAAGTAAGAAACACTGGCAGGAAGGATTTGAAAGTTAACAAGGGAATCTTGCATAATTAAGGTACAACAAACTACAGTTGCTCTGATGAACAGGAAAGCAAGAAACAAACAGCAGCCTGTGTGGTCCCAGGAGGGATCTCTCACCAATGGGAGGGTAAAGGAAAGAGAAAAAACTTGTACTGGAAAAGGAAGGTCTGTGGATATACAACATGTGCTGTCAGTTATGGCTTGCAGGGAGAAGAGGAAGGAAAGTAATTGTATAGTAAAAGAGAAGAAACCAAGTTATTGCAGACTGAAGGGGCTGTTTTATCAGGGACAAGAGGTGTTGAACCTAGAAAGAAGGCCCCCCCACAAAATGGGAGGTGATGAGTCAAAAATGGCTGCATTATAAAATTTGCTTTGGATGAGAAAACAAAAGACAAAGCAGAGAATTTGGCATTAAATGAAGACCTTCTAGAAGAGCAGATAAAGGGACTTGTTTGAAAAGTATAAAAATGCACATATCAGTCAGTCTGGATGATGTATGTCCTGAAGTGCAATGGAAATTAAGTCCCAAACCGATTACATTACCATTTGCTAGTTTTTAAGCCATAGAGAAGTGGGAGGTACTACATAACTGGGAAAAAAAAATTAAGCAGTCAAGGTACTGGTTCTTTCAGGGAAAAAAAAAAGACAAGTAATCTTTGGCAATTATCATACCTCTAGCCTTAACTTCTCTTTCCAGTAAAGTAATGGAACAAATATTAAGAGGGAGGAGAAAATCATTAAACATCTAGAGGATAAAGGAACCATGAGCAATAAACAGCATCAGGATTACAAGGAATAAATCTTGCCAGACAAATTTAATTGCTTTTTTTGATAGAATTACAAAATTAGTGGATGAAGGGATGCAATATATTTGGATTTTAGCAAAGCATTTGATTCAGTCTCACATATGCTTAGAATTAATTCCAACTGGCCCGGATGTAATGCCATTTCATGGCTTGAAACTGGCTGAGGGACCATAAACAAAGGCGGGTGACAACCAGCACCACACTGAGCTGGGAGGACGAGGTGGCATCGTGTGAATGCTGAGAGGACTTTGGTTAATCTGAGTTTTTTTAACATCTTCATTAGTAATTTAGGAGTAAACAGCATGTTTATGAAGTTCACAAAGATACTAAACTGGTAGGTGACAATACCAGTGCAAGCGGAGAAAATGAGCACAGACAGGTTTGGCAAAACAAGGGAGAAGGTTCAGAAGGTTCAGAAGAATCATGTTTGGAAACACACAACAAATGCACCTGAGCATGGGAGATGTTTTATGTACTAGGGACTCACCAAACAACATTAAAAGCAATCCTGTGTCACAGAGGATGGTAAACGTGGTACTATACATTGTTCCATAAAGATACAAACAAATTGTGAGCTGCTTGTTTGGGGGCAGGAAGCCTGTTCTGACTGGGGGGAGGCATGCAATTTTGCACCGTCCAGGAACAGGGGGAACATCAACAGGACCTGCAGGTGGAAGGGACTAATCCAGAGTCAGATTAAAGGAAGTAAATAAGCCTGTTTAAATGGAATGCTGAACGTCTCTGACTGTCTGAAGTTGCTGAACTCCAACTGCAAGGAGGGATGATCTGTTGTGGTTCAAGGGGATATAAACAGAGCTGCAACAAAACTAGGAAAAGGGGAATGCAGGCAGCATACCATGGAAAAAGTTCTGACATTGAAATGTACTAGGTGGTAGAATAATGCCCCCAGAGACAAGAAAATAGCCACACTGCCTGGCACAATTACAACCAGACTGGACAAAATGCAAATGGACTGCAGGGAAGGATCTCACACCAGCCAGGGGCCAATGGACTAGATGATTTTCTTGTCTTCTCCATTAAAGCCTGAGCGTTACAAAGGAGCCACTGGCATTTGTAGGTGACTCTCTGTGTCACAGCACAGACCTATGTGTCTCCCTGGGGGCAAAAACACGCTCAAAGCACGTGTCTGTATGTGGATGAGCTTTGTATCTGTTTCATTTTCTTTTGGAGTCTCTTTTCCTACAACAAAAGAAGAAACCACCCCAGCTCCCATACCCCTTAACTTATTCCCATGCCTCTATATCCCCAAAACTTGTTTTGTTTCAGTGGCCTACTCTGAGGAAATGCCACGGGAAGCATGTTAAGGCCCCAATAACCTGTGTGTAATAACTGGCCATGGTCTCACACTGGTCCAGTGCTAAGAGCACAAGTGCACTGCATCCCCTGGACACACAGACCAGGGTCATAAGGAGGAGCCTAAGGTGAAGTCCAGGATAACAGAGCTACATGAAGATCTGTGCCTGTATTTGATTCTCAAGATCGCTTTGCAAAATAATTCTATGTGGGCAAGTATTTCTTCCCAGACATCAACACCTGGTGCAGGTAGCTATGACCAAGGGCTAAATGTGCTCCAGGTGACCAGCATCTGACAGAATTAGGCCTTTACATTCAACAGAACTCTGTGTTGAGGGTCAACCAGTGAGTCAGACATTTTACATTTTGCAAAGGAAGCACTTTTCCCTTTCCTCTGGTCCCAGTTCCACGCTCTCCTTACCGGCGCAGATACATCTTCCATGGCTCAGAGAGCTTCTCCTGGACAAGGGCCTTCACTGCCTTGCCCAAGTACTGGGTTGGCTCCCCAGCCCCAGCCTGGCTGCTTTCGCCTTCTGTCTTAATGTTCAGCAGGTTGCCAAGGCTGGCACTGGTCTTGGACATCTGGAACAAGAACACAGACACTGTATCAAGCCCAGCACATAGACACGGACACCCTCAGGACTGTCCCACAGAGAGCAGTGTCTTCAAAGACTACAAGAGAAGACAAGAAGTCTGTGCAGGCTGCCCCAACTGCATCAGCAAAACTTAGTAACACCTCACTCTTCTGCATCTTCCACCCAATTGTCATAAAGCACCTAGGTGCCCATCAAATATTCATGGCTCTTGTTAAAGTAATGAAGCATCATGTCTATTTTATACATGGGAAAACTGAGCTGAAGAGAGATATCCCATATCTCACTATGGAAAGGGTGTGTGGACTTCAACAGTAATAGTTCAATGTAGCTCCTACAAATTGCTAGTGGTAGAACGGGAAAGCTCCAGTTTGTTCAGTCCCCTCATCCCAACGCCTCCTTTAGTGACTATCAGGTATCTGTGAGGGTGGAAGGAGGAAAATCTCATCCAACTGGGGAAAAAGTCTGTCTCAAGTTCCTGGAAAATTCTTATTAACTTCAGTAACAAAATTATGTCACCTTTCTTTGCTAAATAGACACAACCTCCACGAAGCAGGACATGGACTCACAAGCTGCATTGCATGAAAGGCTTCAAATAGAATCTACACAGAGAAGGTTTAGAGGCCCAGGTATATGATGTGCAGGATAGAAAAATGAAGTTACTCAAGCCTGCCTAGAGGGAAAATTTTCTTTTAGAATAAATGCACAATTTCCGACCCTTTCTTGCTCTGCTGTGCTCTCAATTACTTCCAGTAACAAGAGTGAATTTAACAGCATGAATAAAATGCAGGATTGAGCCCAATACTTGCACTAGAAACTCCACCCATTTGAGGGTCTTGAAGCCCTTTATAAATATCAGTTAATTAAGCCTGACAGCCCCCTAAATTAACTGCAATAGGCTACCGGAATCCTGGTTATCTGAGGCTCTCTTAATGCCCCCTGAAGGTAAAGACCCTGCTGCTGTGCTGCAACTCGTTATGGCTGGACTCAGAGATTCAGGTCGTGTGTTTCCACTAGAGTGCTGGTAATTCCATTTCTGTAAAGGGTTCTTTTTCCTAGACAAACAATGAAGGATTCCCCCATGGACAGAAATTGTGTGCAGCAAGAGGAAGAAGCAAGTGTGATGTGTTCCTGAGCAGACGGAGCTTGACTCTGCAATCTTTAGTCTTGGAAGTGGTTCCATCAATCACACACACAGTGAGTCCTACTCTTTGCTGGTTTATTTCATTGGTTAATCCCATTCCTTTAACCTAACTCCTAGTTTGCACCCATGCTACATTTGCTTTGCACCTTATAAAGAACCTTATATCAGACTGCACACAAAGAAATGCTTTTTTCTAAAGATATACTTAAATCACATATTATCCTGGAGATTTTCAAGTGCTGTCTCCATTGAAAGAGAATTTCCCTGATCAGGGACCTTCAGAATGACTCAGGGCTCTAGTTACTAAATACATTTGCTAACTAAAGAAAGACCTGCATATTTGGAACCACTAAAGGGACAACACAAAAGGAACAAATAAGAAATTAAGTTTAAAAGGGAAAATCAAAACTCTAGTGTAACAGAGAGCCAATGGAGGAGAAAAGTGACATAAGGATAAATGCAGAAATTAAACAACACAGATTAAAATGGTGATAAGAAAGAAAAGAGGTGGGAGGTTACCAGGCAAAGTCACTTTGCCCTCTCTTGAGGGTTATACAACCTTGATGCATGTAATGCCCAGAGCCAAGGGGATGGCAACAGTTATGCCTGTAAAACCTATCACCCAGCAGAATATTAAAGTATGGCTCAAAGGCTGCCCTGATCTCTACTGCAGTTGTATATAGGTGCAAAATTAATCTTGGTACAGTAAAACGTATCATGTGAAAGAGAAATATATATTTGAGATGATGTATAATTTAAGGAAAAAGTAAAGAGAAAGATACTGTGCATTATCTAAAATAAATATTCTAGAACACAGTAAAGGGCACTCTGTTAGACACCATTACTCATACCAGAAAGACAGAAATTGATGATTTTTGGCTCAAAACTTCTATTTGTTTCTTCTCTTTCATAAAAACAGATTCTTCTCCCCCTCCCCAAAGGAAGGAAAAGGGTTTTAAGTAAGTAAACAAAATGAGTAACTATAAAAGGAAAGTGAGAGAGAAGTTGCCAGGTCCTGGAAATAAATTAATGGAAGGAAGGAAGGAAGGAAGGAAGGAAGGAAGGAAGGAAGGAAGTATATAAAAAACATTTTGGAGTCCTTCTCTGTCTAGCAAGGATGGGGAAAAAAAAGGTGTCAGGGGCTGCAATATATTTCTTCAGCCAGTTCATTAAATTAATTCGTAAGCAGTGGCTCTGAAATTATACCCGATGAAAAATGGTCTCAAAATTTAAATGGTACAAACTCATCTTATTAGAGGCAAAACATTAAAAAACAAACGCATCCTTCCCCCCCCTTCCCCGCCATCACAGCTTTAATTTCTCTTGGTGGGGGGAATGAAAGGCGTTTGATGGATGGCTCTTACCTTATTCATAAGCGAGGATAAAAGAGATGAATTTGCCGAGACTGTGTGGCCATTTGATTCATTACTGAAACACACAAACCAACAGGGTTTAGTTAAGATGTGCATAGGGACTGTGAGTGCTGAGATTAATCCTTCTCCCTTCAAGCTGCCTCACTCCTCACCTACTACATCCAGAGGAAAAGAATGATGCCAACCCTCCCTTGGGTGGGCCAAACTTGCTTACTTGTGATAGCCAGGAGGGAGAGAAAGAGGGTCCCATGTCTGCAGAATTTAGTTCTTTCAGCTACTAAATGACCCAGACCTCTTCCCCCAGGGTCCACTCCATCACACTTCATTTGCTAACTCATGACCTCTCCCATGTTTTACCCCTTCATCCCATCAGAACTTCCAGAAATATCCCACAAAAGCAGGGCGGATGTTGATGAAGGCTCATATTGCCACAGACACAGGTCCCCTGGGCAGTAGGGAAGACAAAGTATGATCCTGCACTGAATGGCACCCTTAGGATCTCCCAGCAGCAGCAATAGCTTCAGTAAGCTCCAAGTGCTGGTGTCGCAAAGGGAGGCTTGTTTAAACAAGCCATGGACAGGAGTGGATACAAAGATCAAAGCGGAGATCACTTATCCCCAAGATCAGTTCCTCTGCACTTTTGCCACACAGCACAATTGCCAAACGCTCCTGTTCTCAGTAGAAATGCTGGGCAAGTGGGACTCATGTTTTGAGATAGGTGCATTCACATCTGCACAACCATCACTGTAACTATAGACCAGCCTATGCCAGACCCACACCAGAGTTAGCCTGACGCCCAGCAGTTTTGTGTGTCCAGTTTCTCTGGAATGTGCTTCCCTTAGCCCTAATTCAACAGGCTACAGCAGTGCAAATGCTGCTGCTAAGAGTGTGCTGAGGTGTGGCACTGGGGCAGCTTCAATCAGCAATTGATGACATGAGGACTAAGTGAAAACAGCTTTGCCAGTGGCTCAATTTTCAGAACAGAGCACAAGAGGTGAAGCTCTTGTCAAGGAGTCAGTAGGTGCCTTTGAGCCCAAAAAAACACCTGGAGAACATACACTTGATGGGGAACAGGGCCAGCCTCCCTGCCTCCAGTTTCGGGGTGTCCAAGTCAATCACTGTGAAACTGCCTTTCACCAGCATGCTGTGTCCTCTTGAATTAGATATGGAAATGTCCCAAAGCCTGATGCTGGGAAGAGTTGAGCGTGCCTGCCTGCCCATTTATCTCACCCATGGTCCTTGATGCTCAGATCCAAACTGTGCTCCTGCAAGCAGTCCTGACTGGTGGCAGATGACGTTCCCATGGCCTCCACAGGTTCCTGCTTCACCTGGACTGGATTGAACCGTCCGGGAGGTGCTGGTTGTCCATTCCCTGCTCAAGAAAGACACCGAAATTAAATGCAAAAAATAAATTTAAAGTGTAGGTCCAAAATGAGTTTACAATGGCAAATAAGTAAGTTAAAATCATTGGCACCAGTGCGTAAAAAGAGAAAGCAAAGAAAAAGTGTGGGGGGAGGGAAGTACTGGGATTGCTGGTCAGCGTTTATTGCCAAGTTGACATGATGGGTTCTGACGTCCACTCCAGCGTGGAAATTCTTCAAGTGATAATTATTGCAAAATTATGTCAAAGTTGTCCAGGCTATGGGCCCTTTAAAGGAGAAGGGCGGAAGGAGCGTGGGGGAGACCTGATTCTCTGCACAAACTGTCATAACTAATTTGCGGGGCTGCCTCTTAAGCGTTTATTAAAGACTCTGTTAATGCTGAGGCAATGTGGCAGCTTTCGACTGCTAGTCAAGCCCCCTTCCTCGTCCCCAATCCCAGTGTTGCCGTAGCGACAGCGCTGGCCCAGCACTGCGCCTGCCCAGCAGGAGCATCTGCCCCGCCGGGGCTATCGAAGGTGACAGCAATGGGACTGGTTCAAACTGCGCGACCTCTTGCCACTGCCCTCTCCATATCACTACAAAAAGGGGGAATTCCTCTTTTTAGGGAGGAGGTTTAGTGCCGAGCCCAAGAAAGAAGAATTCAAATTAAAGAAAGAGGAAAAGAGGATGGAGAGGAGACCCGGGGGGGGAGGGGGGGGCAGAGGGGCAAGAAGAACAAATTAAAGAAAAAAAGCTAGGAGAAACAGCGAAGAGAAAAGGAGGGGAAAAAAGTTGCTGACAGGAACATGTCTGCAGAGCTTTTTTCCACAATCCCCAAGTGACTAAAATATTAATTTACCCTCCGGCAGTACAGCTGATGGCGAGCTGCTTTTCAGACAGCAAGTGGCATTTTATTAAAAAATAAAGGAAAACAGTTCCCTCAATGACCTTTCTCTGCTTTAGGAAACAATTTTTCAAACAATAATTTTTAAAGTATGTGAAAGTATCTCTCCCTCTTTAATCAGACCACTTCCTTCTATTCCCCCATTTGCTCTTGGGAAGATGCGGCCTTTGGCAAGCACTCCCATGCCCATGGGCCGGCAGCTCCGGGCTTTCCACACCCCAGGAAGGAGCCCAGGGACAGCACAGCACCACAGGGCACTTCCAGGCACAGCCTCCTCTTCAATGGCCCCTCGCTGCCATCAGCAGCCATGTTCAGCAGAACTGGGGAGGTTCCCTGTGCTCTCGTGGGAGCCCCACATCCATCTGGCAGAGCTGGGATTAAGCTACAACCTGCCTCAGGTCTAGATCGTAGCAGGAAGAGCTCTGGGCTCCCCAGGGGAATTCCCCTTTCCATCTTTTACCCCTCAGGTAGTTGCAGGGAGACGGGAGCTTGCAAGAACTGACCAAGAGGAAGGTCCCATTTGTGGAACTGTACCAACACTATCCCACAGCTGGGTCAACAAAGCTGAAGCACAGATGGACCATGGGCCCAGCTAAAGCTTGATACAGTCTCAGCAGAGCCTGCAAGTATTGGCTAAGGTATTTTGTCTTCAGTTCCATTTTCAGTACAGTGCCTCTCTCTTCAGCCTATAGCAAATTACTCATAGCAACACTCTTCCTTCTGCTCTGGTAAGAGCCTACTCCCTTTGTGGGCAAAGCTGTTTCTTGCCTCTCTTCTGGCCATGTGAGGATAGCCAGGCTCCACAGGAAACCATGGCAAGACTGCGTCCTCCAAGGATTAACTAGACAAGACCAAATTCATTCCCCCATTTATGTTCCTCCTCCTCCTCCTCCTCCTCCTCCTCCCTCCCCAACTGCAGTCCCATGGACAACTGTGTGGCATCTCATTCACTCTCCTCCAACTCACCAGGCACTGCTCTGCCTCCCACTGCTATCTATCACAACTGATGAGGTAACTCACCTGCTTCAAGTGCCACAGAGGGCTTGAGTGCAGCTGCTGCCAGCCTGGCCATCATGGGAGAGATTAATCCCTTGCTAGCAGAGATCCTTTCCATTATAGAGGCTGCTGGAGTGGGAGAAGAAGTAGCCACTGGCTCACCAGATCCTGAAACTGCCTGGGATGAGGAATCTGTAGGAGCAGATGGTGTTGGATTGGTGCCAGAAGAACCAGCAGTCATCAGATTAGCTGAGCTGGCAGGAAGTGGTGTAGAGACCCGACTGGGGATGATGGGGAAGAAGGATCCAGCTGTTCCAGGAAGTGCTGAGTTGGAGAGTGCCAGGGCCAAGGGTATATTGCTGGGAAGAGCCTGGGAAAGCAGGCCAGAGATCTTTGTGGCTGGTGTCATGCTGTTGGCAGACTTGGTGGCCGGTGAGGAAGCGAGCTCAGCCACAGAGGAGGGTGCAGCTGGGACGATGAGAGAAACGGAAGACTGTTGACTGGTTGGGGAGGCACTCAGGCTGGAGTTCTTGGAGCTCATGGCGGAGAAGTCAATAAGGTCATCATTACTGGACTCCTCTTGCTCGTTATCCTTGGAGCCCAGGAGCGAAGCAGGCAGGCCCAGGACTCCTGAGCTCCGGATGTGTCGGCGCTCATGTTTACGTTTATGGGAAGTCATCTGACTGGTGGAGGTGAAGGTGAAGCCACAGCCTGCCCTTATGCAGTGAAAGTGGTTGGTGGCCTTGCTGTAGACACAGCCCTCATACTTGCATTCCTCGTACTTGTAGAACTTCTTGAAGCCATCCTTGGCATAGGCATCATCTTTGATGTGGTAGCTCTTGTGCTTCTCAATGTCACACTTGTTCTTGAAGGTGTATGTACACCCAGGTCTCCTGCAAGGGCATTGAGGAGAGGCTGGTTGGCTGTGTAGGCAGAGCTGTCTCCTGCCTCCCTCTGGGACAAGGATTGGGGCTGTAATGAGACAGCCTCCCCAGATGCAGAGGGGCTGAGGAGTTGTCTGTGGGTTAACCTGGGACACTAAGGCAAGCAGATATGCTGCCATGTGGGAGAGCTGGGAAGATCACTCCACTCTGAGGAACAGCCACAGGAACATGGGAATACAGGCACCCTCCACTAAAAGTTCCAACCAAACAACAGCTAAAGGGGACTAAGGTACAAACTGTTCTTTTCTGCTCTTCCTGAGAACATAAGTAACTGATAGAAGAGCAGTTGTGTACAAAAGGTTAAAGTCTGACCCCAAAAGGGATGTGCTGGCTGGAGAGAACCCTACCATGGAAGTGCCATTAGCAGTGTATTAATGGCCTACTTCAGTTGCACTCTGAAGAGCATTGTGATCTCCTTCCCAAATGATTCTAGGCTCTTATTTTCTAGTGGGTATCCTCTCCTCAGATCATACTCCTGCCTTCTGAGTGGTCTGTGCCATGATCTTGGAAATCACATCTGCCCTGGTACATGAGTTCTCTCAGGAGCAGTACTGAGAAGGTCACAGCAGGGCAAATCAAGTCCCTGTGCATACTCCTGAAATTATGACTTGGCAGAAGGAGGCAAACAGACCACACAGCTCTGAGGCAGGACTCCTCCCCTTCCCTGCTGTCTCACCTGCAGTGGAAGTGAGTGGTTTTCTGCCCGTAGAACTGGCATTCCACGGTGCCGCAGTCCTCTGTGGCACGGAACCGCTGGAACCCGTCGTTGATGAGCTGCGTGTTCTTCTTGTGAAAGTTCTCATGGGTCATCACATCAGAGGTGCTTGTATAGACCTTGTTACAGCCCACCTACCCCAGACCCAAAGAGGAGTCATCAGCACAGTGGTTTAACAGCCTGACATTATTACCAGCAGCAATAAACACATAGGCAGCACACATACTTTTAACAGTTCCATTTGTATGCTTCTCCTAGGGGTATTAAGTCATCACTTTAATTCCCAATCTAAAGACTGATAGAGAAGTTGTGAAAAAAACCAAACCCAAACCAACTCTTGGGGCATGAAACAATAAGAAAAAAAGGAAGAATCAGGGGGATAAAACACCAGCTTGATAATCACGCCTGCTTGGGGAGGCAGTTAGTAGGGGTCCTGCTCTTAAAGAGAAAAGAACACTAACAGATGCTGTTGCTTTTTGTTATCTTGGAGTGACACAGAAAAAAGAAGGATTTCGTCTATTTGGGGAATACAAAATTGAGTGGGAATAAGTTATTTACTTCTTTAGTCCTGGGAGGTAAGGCATGCTGGTGCAACATGAGGCAAACCAATCTTTTGAGCTTGTAATAAATGGTTTCATTCTAGCAAATCTTAAACCCCATGTTCAGCTGATTTTAGCAAACTGATGACTTTTTTTCCCTCTCACTGTTCAAGACTCTCATTTCAATAATTTTAAACTTGTGCAGTAAACAGGAATGGTGTGACAAGGACGGAATGCTGAAAACCTGCCTTCCTCTGGGTAAAGCGGGGCAACTTTGCCATATTGAGTAAAAACCCACTGGAATCTGAAAACATCCTCAGCCGTGCTGAGGGAGGATTTTTTTTCTTTACTTCTAGCACAACATGTGCCAATGCCTGCACCATCTCAGAAGCGAAGAGAAGGAAAACACCACCCTGTAGTTCAGCCCAGGTTGATTCAAACAGGCAATAACAAAACCCATGACAAATACCCAGAGAAAAAAAATAAAAAGGATCTCCAGCTATTTCCAATATAAAAGAGCCTCTCTCTCTCCATACTGACACCTTGAAAAAAGACAGGCCCTGCATGGCATTAAAAAAAAGAATTAAACAAAAACGTCCTTAGGAATAATTTGCAATGCAGCTCTTGGTGCTAAAGTCTAAAAAAATGTCAGTTTATATAAACAACTAACTGAATTTTATCCACACCAATTATGGACATAAAGAAAAAAAAACCATGTGATGGATGGCACAAATTCTGCCATTTAAGCAGTATTTTCTTTAATTGGGAGTTTATATTCTGACACCTTTCCTGTAAGACACTGCTTACATGGGCATTACTTTACTGGAAGACAGTGGGCACAGGATGGAATTAGCCATATATAGTTGTGTAAGCAAGGGTCTCTATTCAAACTCATAGTGACTTAAAGATGTGAAACACTCTTCATACTCTAAAAAAAAAATCAAACAAATCCCACCCTGCTCAACTGAAGAAACTAAACAATCGGTATTATGGAAGCATAACAGAAAATGTTATGCAGGACACAGAGCATGTGTCCTTGAGAGAAAGACACATGAAGTTCTCAATTTATCAAATGCTGTAAGCACATGCTTCAACCAGCCCCTATTCAGGACAGAACTTGAGTGCATGCCTAACATTTAAGTATGTGCTTAAGCCCCATTGACTTCAGAAAGCTTACCTGACTTCAAGTTAAACATATGCTGAAGTCTATCCTAGCAAAGCATTTAAGCATGTGATTAAGGCCTTATGACTTTAACTGGGGTCTTAAGCTGCTGGGACAGATCAGGAAGCAAGCCTGACTTTTCAGACCAGAAAATCTGTCACCAAGGGTTGGTTGATCACTCTGTTTGTAACTGCAGCACATTCTCAGGGCAATGGTTTAGACCACAATTCTAGTTAAAACGAGTACACTTCAAACCCTTGAACCTGAGGAACAATCAGGGTAAGACCCAAACAATGTGGTGTGTTCATATTTAGAACAATGAAGGCATCACAGTGACATCTGTGCAGAAGCTCCAGCTCTGGCTACACTGTTGCTGAAGCTTGGCTGCCCCTGAAACATGGCTCTCAGCCTACACACCACACAAGTGCCACTGGTGAAGGACATGGAGAACCAGGGGTGTTAAGTGTAGATATGTGACATTAAAGTTTAATTACTTTAGAAATTGACTATGGAGGAAATTAACCCAGTGCTAAAGGGCAGATGTGTCACAGGAAAGTCTGGTTTCAAGGGAAGGACAGAGCACATTTGAGTAGAGGCATTAAAGAAGTCCCTGAGTTTCACAAAATGGGACTTGCTTGAACAGGTAAAGTCCAAGACTATGAGGAAACCTTGAGACCTGCTTTGCCTCTCTGCATGGACAAGGCCTCCAAAAACTGAGAATGGGGCTTCCCTCTGCCATTCCCAACACTTGACAGGACAAGTGCAGTGAGGACAGGGCACAGACTTGTCAAAGAGGTTCCTGAATGAAAAGTGAGCAAGATGTATGAATGTCCCTCCTCTGCCTTAGGACAGCACCTGACTCTCTGACAAAGGGACCGTTGGGTGGCCAGAACTCACGAACCCTTCCAGACCACCCCAGAAAGAACCCAGCTCACACAGTGGGTCCTGGTCTGCCATTACCTGCATGCAGTGGTAGTGAGTGCTCTTCCCGTTCAGGTGGCAGCCGTGGTAATACACACTGCAGTCGTCCAGGGGGCTGAAGCGCATAAAGCCGTGCTGCAGGGAGTTATCACGTTTCTTGTGCATGTTGTAATGCCGAATCACATCCTGTTTACTAGTGAATCTCTGCAGAGATACAGAGACAGACAGTGAGACACACGTGGTGGCAGTGGGTGAGTAATGCTGAGGGCAGGGTGGGTTTCTTTTGTTGTTAATAAACTTATGGGACCAGGAGTTGAAAGCTCAGCAGTAATCACCCCAAGAGAATCAGATTAAAGAGGAATTGTGTGCATGTATCTTCTTGGTAAAGGGAAAGTAAATACACATGAAAAGTTCTAGAGTAAACATGACACCGGAGTGATGTCCAGCATCTGCTCCCTGCAGCTTTAAGACTGCAATTCTTCTAACATAATTTTAGTTGCTTACTATCTCAAGAAGTCCTGTAGTTAGAAAGCAAACCAGTGAACTGAACAGCCTACAAGCAAGTAATCCAAGCTCCCAAGTCACTCACTGCAGTGGTTAGCAAGACACTGGCTGCCACAGTCATGTCGGACTAGAAATCAGGAAAAACCCTTTGCTCTTTTACACTCTTTCCATTCTAAGTCTCTTGCATCCCCTACAAGGTAGGATGACTTTATTAGGAAAATAGGGGCACAGAACTTTCCTCAAATCAGAGAAAAAGATGGTAGTAGAGCTCAGAGCTAAACCTGTATGACCAGAATATTCTTTTCATCCTTTACCTGCTTGATGCAATGAAGGGGTGCCCCACTGTCAGAGCAGGCTAAATGCCTTTAAAATGAAGCTTTTCATGTCTATTTCCCACAGACATCAATATTTACCACTGAAGGTGAGAAAGTAAATCTGATTTTTAAAAAAGAAATCAATATCCATTTATTTTGAGCAGTAATTGAAAAGGCCTGTATTCTAATGTTTAACAACTTTTCTAGTCTGCCTCATAGGAAACAAATTATTATTGCTTCCACTCTTTCCTCCTATAATATCAATCCTGATCAATCTCATTGGTATTGGCACAGGAATATATGGATATAGATTTCAACAGAAATCCCTTGGAGGCTAGAGGCATGATTTCCCAGGGCGTACATACAGGATTGCTATTGCCAATCATTGTTAATTTGTGCCCACTTATTACAGAGCGTTACTTATTCTAAAATATATCTCAGCCATAAAATAATTTGCATTTTAAAAAGCAGCCTAAATCCTTATTCCCTATGAGACCAGACAGCTCCTTTGCAAGCAGCTTCCAGACTCCTTAGGAAATAATCATGAGGCCAATCATAATAATAGGTTTTTCTGGTTTTCCATCCTTTGTGTTTCTCTCTTTCTGGTGCAGGGATATCTGTGTCACAGGTGGGATAGACTCATCTTGATTACTTCGGTGCTGGGCTAAATGGACCAGTACGTGCATCCTGTCAAGAAACTCTCCTTTGATCAATAGAAACCCACAGCCAAGCCCAGCAGCTCCAGATCAACTTCCTCTGCTGCGGTCAGACTCATGCTCTTGAGACCCAAAGGTCTCCTAGGGCAGGGCCGAAGTTGTGTCTGGTGCATGGCAGAGGCAAACTCTGGGATTCCCACTCACGCATCAGCCTGACCACAGAAATGCCAGTGTCAACCTCCTGGACCTGGGTTAAGGGTAAACAAACACAGCATGTGACCTGCTGGCTTGACGTGGATACCTTGGCAATTCTCCCAGCAATTACAGCATCTCTCCTGCCCCTGCGCCTTCCGCACAAATCCCGCACTGCCGCTGGTCTTACTGTGGGTGTTTTCTTGCAGATACTGCTGCTACAAAGTCGCTCGGGCAGCAGGAGGGAAAGAGAGCCTAACAGATCAGCATTCCCTAGTTTCAGGCACAGTTTGTAACACAGCAAAATTTATGCTCTTGGTGTTTCACTGACATAAATGTGGAGTAGTTACCACTGGCTTGAGCTGATCTATATTCTGCTATTTGTTATAGCAGTCTGAGTTTGGTTAAATGGTATTAGATTGAGTTAAATGGGAGCAAAATAGAGTTCTATTACAACCAGAGCATATCCTGTCCTCTTTCAGAGCAGCAAAATGACAAGGCATGTGCATGCATGTGGTAGGAAAGCACAGGAGGACACACACTTCCCCCGTATGTCTGGGGAGCTGTGCTGGTACGTTTTTTGAGCATTGTTCTACCTGATAGTTGCACTCTGGGTCAAGGCAGTGGTAATGCTCTCTGTACTGGTATGCGCAGTGTATGTGTCCACAGTGCTGACTGCCAGAGAACCTGCAAACGGGAGAGAGGGAGAGAGAATAAACCCCTGTCCTGGCAAGCAAGGTACAAATAAACTTTATGGCATTAAACCCCACCTCCTTTATCCCCCTCCAAGGATGGTGACCCTCTCATCTTCCCTTGTTTATTTGTCACTATTTAAAGATGCTTGTTGAGCCGGATCACTCAGGTCTTGTACATCCCTAATCAGTCTTTCCTCTTGGAATTCGTCTCCGTTATCTAAGTTGTTTACTTGGGGAAGCATAAGGAAGGAGGGTTCCTTGAACTAAACATCACACAGTTCTAGAACAGAATTTATATAAAACACCAGCAAGTTTCAGAAACCTCTCATGAAAGAAGGAGAGAAATAAATGTTTGGCAAATATGGATTCTAAACTTTAAGCATGAGCCCATCTAGTAGGACCTCAGAAAAGCTGCGCACAGCAAATTTGAAGACTCCTGACATACAGGGTAGCAAAAAGGAAAAGAAATACAGAAATGCCATGTAATACCTACGTACAAACAGTCAGCACACAGAATTTATTGACTGACAGACACACCAGGAACTGACACAAGTAATGGGGTAATCAGTGCAATGAACTCCCTCGTGTATATTCTAGAGGACCCTAGAAGAGCTTGAAAGGGAAAAGCAGTGGAGAGAAGGGGACTCAGAGGGGAAACATTCAAAGATAAAGTACCATCTGCTCAAAGGTTCCTCAAAGGTTCCTCACGTCACTTAAGTGCTAAACACAGCAGGAGTACATATGATAAAGGGCATGGGAAAGAAATGAGCAAGGGCAACAGATAAAAAGGGAAAACAGGAGGAGTGAGGGTGTCCTGGGGCAATCGAGGAATGGGGCAGGAGCAGGGAAGATTATGGATCATCGTGAGGTGAGGTAATGTGAGGCTACAGGATGCAAAAAGTCTGGATGAAAAGCAATACTAAATAAGGCATTCTGAAGCACAGTAAGGAAGAGGAGGTCAACTGTGGAGACAGCAGGGCCTCTAGGAGATGGAAAGGGGACTTAATTGACAGAAAAGATAGACATTGCTAAAAAATTAAATGACTTCTTTGCCTCAGCATTCACAAAGGGAGACAGGGACAGATGCCAGGAGCAGACATGCCTTTCCCTGGGGAAGGAGAAGAAATACTGCAGGAAATCAGGATCACGTCAGAACAGGTGATTGAGAAACTGGAACAAACCTCAGCAGCAGAGAAGGAACAAACCACAAGGCAAACAGAAGGGCTGGCTGCACAAACAAAGGTGTGGAACTGAGAGCAGAGGAAGAGATTCCTCCTCAATGTCTGGGCAACTGCTAGGCTTGTCCAGGGCAGCTGCCAGAGCCACCGTGGCACTGACGAGGGACATGTGGCTCCACAGCACATGTAACCAACTGGTCCTGTTAGTCCAGGGCTTTATGTCAGCAGCGCCACCAGCAGCTCTTCAAGGAAAGAAACTGACCTGTGAGAAGCTTCCTCCCTATGCCACTGATGTGATGGAGAAGAAAGAGCAAAGGGCTGTGCAAGGTTGAAAAACTGTGCGGTGCAGGCCAGGCAGAGAGAAGAGGCAGATATAGACCTTGCTGACAAATACAAAGCAGTTCAAAATATTGTCAAAAATGAGGATGTGAAATGACCAAAGATCCCAACTGGAGTAAAAGAAGGGCCAGACACCAAAGAAATTTGACCCTAGGAGATGAGTTACTTGAAGCATCCTAGCAGGAATAATGCACAGGCTCAGTTTTAAGAACAACAGCTGAACAAGCACTCCAGCACTTCTAACTCCTTCCCTCCTTTCCACATGCCACAGAAAGATGTGTGTGGTGTCTACAGCACAGGAAGGGAGAGACAAGTATTCCCTCAAACCGTGTGCTAGGGAAGGAGGGAAGTAGCAAACCTAGCACAAAGGGGAAATTCTGCTCCTTCAGTGTGCCAGGCTGGGCTCCTAAAGGGTTATATTATCTGGTGTTTCTTCTGACACTTGAAACAGTTCAAAGCTATTAATTTTTAAAACTCAGCATCTGTTTAGGTTTTTCACAACAGGAAAGCTTACACACCACACACTTACATGCATACACACGTGCACATTTACATGCACAGATTCTGCAGTACATCAACACCCCCCTGAATTTACATGAACGTAGCCATAATTTCCATGCACACGAACAGACACAAACACACACATCTGAAACAGGAAAACTCACAGACCATCTCGTCACACTGATAAACAAATCCAAACTCCTAAGTTGTCCATATAGGCACACAGATTCATTTACACAAGAACAACCCACTCCCTCTTCCCTCATGTTAATTGGTTCAAAATTTTTTTTTTTTTGGGCCAGAAAGGACTAGTCTTGATCTGGTGAGAGTTGATAAATAAATAATAATAAAAATAATAAATATAGAAGTCAGCATGCTTAGAGAGTGTTTACAGACTCATTACTCTGTAACGATGATGTGAAAGAAGAAAAAAAAACCCACCCCAACTACAAGGGGGGAGGAAACCCACACAGAAATAAATATTTAAGCAAGTGCTGCCAGAAGCACCATCTGCTGAGGCACTAATAATAATAATAATAATAATAATAATTTTTTCTGTGGGTTTTTTTTTTTTTTTTTAGATTATAAATATACGGGGGGAGGAGTGGGAAAAACAACCCAACCCAAACTAGCTAAGTAAGAGGTTTTGGTTTTTTGTGTGAGAGAATGGATTATCCCTGGGCAGCTTTTGGCAGTGGCTTTAGCAAACTCATTAAGCTAATTATGCAGTACAGACATAAGAGTGTTGTGTCTTTTCTCCCCCCACCCCTTTATTTTAAGGCTTTAAACTGTTTTAAAAATGTGTGTAAATTGAAGGGAAATGGCTGTGCTGCCAACGGGTGGCTTGCAGAGACTTTTAAGCAGGATGTGGTGCCCCTGAGGTAGCTCACAAACCTCCCTCAGCTACCTGCCTGACCCAAGGGAAGGGGCTTGCAGGGCTCTACAAGCAGTGGATGTGGCTGAAGTGTTTACACAGTTCTCTGCTTGAGAGGGTAATGAAGGACAGAAAGGTGCCACCTCCTCTCCCATTGCAACCCCTGCAATTCCTGCAATCTCAGAAATAAAAGGATGCTGCTCCTTCTGCCCCATGCAAAGAGTGGTTTAAACCCCTTTCCTTCCTATATTCTATATGCTCTACTACTATACAGTCCCCTGACACAGTGAATGCACTTGAGGCATTTCTGCTTGAGGAGCTGCCTGTGGTGGTGCAACTGTCCTCTCTTTCCATGGGGTCTCCTGCCCCCTTCTCCTACATCTGGGATTTAGGCAAAAGGGAAGAAAGTAAGTCACTTCTTGTTCCACTCTCGAACTAGGAGAGTGCTGTTCCCACTCTCTTCCCCTGCCAAAATATTCCCTTTATGTGGTCCTTCCCAGCAGCAGACTGTCTTCCACAAGGAGACCCTTTGTAGGCTCTGGTAAGGTGGAAAAGCACAGTACACATTCCCTTCCCCTCTTGTTAATAAGTCTCTGAGTGCTGGTGGGAGCAAACGCTCCAGTTTTTTCCCTGGAGAGAAGTGTTTGCTTGTTTCCCTGCCTCATGTCTGTCTTGATACAAGGGGCTTTCGTTGGGAGCTCTTGCACAGTACAGATGGAGGATTCAAGAGGCTGGGGGCAAAGCCTGACAGACCCTTTACACCGTGAGCTCTAAACCAGGCAGGTGGTATGCAACAATCTCCTCTGTCCTTCTGGCTCTTGTGGCATTACTCTGTCTCACCACAACAGCCTTGGGCTTTTCAGCATCACTGTCCTGACCTAAGCGTGCCCACAGCTGTGTTAAGGTGCCCTACTCTGCACCTGATTCAGTGAGGGCTTCTCAGACAAATGAGCTGCAAAATTTTCTAGGATAAACATCCCATGCTGATGCCAAGAGCTGCCTAAACTCAAGTCACTTGTGAATTTCTCCAGCCTAGATTCTCAGAGGTGAGACGTTCTCTGCTTGCCTCCTGCAGACACTGGACATGACAGGGGAAGATGGTAGTGGACAGAAAGAACAACAGCCAAGAAGCAGAGCTCCCATTTAAATCCTGGGCTTCTTCAGTGAAGCAGTTTTCCACTAGTTGTCACAAAGTCTATCAGCTCCAGGGAGCTAAGCATGCTCTTGGCATGACTATACCTCTCACAGCTCCTGCTCTCCCAAGCAGGGTGGCAGAGCAAGTACAAATGCCACAGGAAATGGAAGTGTGAATGGCTGGTTTAAACACTTGATTGAGACAAGAGTTCATCTCTCCCACCACCACTCCACCTTCTTACTTCCAGCCCTCTCCCCAGGAAAGTCGAATGTGTTGCCTACCTGGCAATATACTTCTGGTAAATATTTACGTCTTCGCTGACGGCTGGTTTGTCAGTGGGTAATCCATTCCTAATGAGAGACACACAGGGCAGAGCTGGTTAGCAGGAACAGGGCACAGCCTGAACTCCTTGTTTCTCTCACACGCTGCTGACAGATCAGGAGAGAGGGCCCAGGGAAGGGTACCAGCACAGAGACCCGTAAGTTTAAACTCCCTCCCCTTTGCCCTTCAAATCCTGTACCTTCTTTTCCAAGGGAAACACACAGGCTACCTACCACCCTTCCTGCAAGTTCCCTCTTTGCAGGACTCAGTGCAGTTTGTTGGAGAAATTGAGAAGATCAACCACAAAAACCTGTTTCTGTAGAAAAAACTAAAAACCCCTATACAAAAAGGTGATGGCCACATGCAAAAACCTCTCTGTGGCTCCTGGCAATGCTGCCCTTTTGTGCACAGAAGTTCTGCCTCTGGCTCAGCTGTAGGAGAAGAGTCTCTGTGCCAACCACGTTACGAGCTACTGCCCACTTCCTGTGGCCAGCAGCCTCGGTGCACTATGACCAGCACTGGAACCATGGCTCCAGCATCTGGATAGGGCTTCAAGCGCCTCTGTTTCACAGCTACCCCAAAACTCTAACAAACAGATATTTCTGTATTTTAATCAATGAGAAAACCAACCCAATTGTCACATAAGTCTGGGTTACTTTACATCATTAAGAAGCAGACAAAAATAACATCCTTAGTGAGCTCAGGAAGAGGGAAAATGAGATGCAGGGCCAGAGTCCAGCCTACCCAAAAGACAGGGCCACCCCAGTGCACTCCCAGACAGGCTGCACACCATCTTCTTTGAGTGCTTTGCCTGCGCCCAACCTCTACTCCTCCTCCTGACAGCTCTGCACCCTGGTTTAAACAAGGACACTTTCGCACAGAGTTCACTTGAAGGTAGATGAGTCCAGGGCAAGTTAATGGCATTAGATGTAAGAGAGTTTAAACCCATGTGCAGATGTGTGAGAGTAAAGGGTAATTCCTGCCAGGTTATTGAACCCTGTGGGGACTGGGAATGGGAATCCATGGCCCAGATACTGCAGTCAGCACTTCCTTCACCAGCACAATTAACAGACTGATGCCTTTTATCGTGGAAGCCTGCATCTAGTGAGCAGCCTGAAGGAGAAGGGACCAGAGCACATTCTGTATTGCAGTGTGTGATCAGGACATGGGAAGTCCAGGCTGAAGGCCCTGGTCACCTCCATTCCACCTGCAGCCCTATCATGATGCCCTTGTTGAGGAATTCCTGTGGCCAGAGGAAGGATCACCATGGTGCTAGCAAACCCCCATCTGGCAAGAGGGAGGAAACGAGCAAGAGAAAGGAAATCAAACTGGGATCCCAGTGCAACACCACAGCAGATAAGAGGCTTGCAGCCCCTTCAGGCATAGCTCTAGGATGGTGACTGAACTCCAGGCAGCTGAGTGGTCTGAAGACACTTCAGGCACAATGTCTCTGGCCAATCACAACAAGACACTGTGTATAAAGGAATATTTACAACACAGTGTTTTTAAGTAAGAGTAGTCCCTGTCTGTCATCTGGAGCAAGTACAGGTTCATCCTGAGCAGGACCCTGAGCATCCTGAGCAGATGCAAATGTTAATAATCCTCTGCTTTTTCCCATACACCTCTACCATGGAGCTCCCAATCTGTCTGCAGGCAGTTGATAAACAAGCATCTCATGTGGAAGACAAGTTATCATTACATGGCTCTGCCTTCCATGTGGGGAACATGGAAATAGGGAAAGTGGGTGATTCAGACTTTGCTGGGACTGTGAAGAGTATTCAAGCAAGGATCCAGCCCAAGGTCTCCTAGGTCAACATACCAAACACAAAACAGCCTTTCTCCTCACCAGAGGGCCAAGCAGTAGGGTGTTTGTGATGGCACAAAGTGCAGGACAGAAGGCCCTGGACTTACTACAAATGACCCCATGGGATTCATAGCTCACAACAGCCCCAGGTCCACAGCGAGAAACAAGTAAATCCAAACCATGACAAGAAAACAGAGACATCTTTCCCTTCCTCCCTGCTGCAGCCTGACATACATATGTATCTCTTCTACAGCTCCCACCTCTGGAAGTCACATTAAAAAGTAATCCAAGGTTTGGCAAGGCCTTCAGATACTTCCATTCAGTCAATGGCATCACTGCAGAGACTGCTAGCAACATATGTGTAGGAGGTTATTAGTGGTAATTGGGCTAATGAGTTTGCCCAGTCTGAGGGGTAATTGAATCACCTCTATTTGTGTAAACAAATTGAGAAGACACAGGCCTGGCCCCACAGAAGTAGGTATATGCCTAACTCCTATGAAAATTGATGGGAACTAGGCACCAAAATGTCTTCTGAGTTCTGGGATGAACAAAAAGCCCCATCTTGCTAACAGTAAACTCAGCAGAGTCATGCCTTTGAGTTAAATGGAAACAAGAATCAGGCTCTCCTACAAACACATCTGGATGCCCAGGAAACTAGAGAGTAAAATAGTTCCAACCTTGACCTTAGAGTGCTGACAGCACCGTTTTCCCTTCTCTTTCATTTTAACATATGAACTCAGGAGCTGTTGGACTCCAGATTCATGGCTATGACTGCTGAGGGCAGATCACATCCTTAGTTCAAATAAGATAAATAGAGTTGTAAGGTGTAACAGAGCAGACACTTCAATAGAGAGCAAAGAGAGCCATCCCATAAACAGTGCTGTATTTAACACCACAAGAACTTGGAATTGCCTACTGAACCACACACAGACTTCAGGTATGATCCCCCACTCATACAAAGATAGGAAAAGTGGGAGGACACTTACTTTACCGTAGAGACTGTTCCAGTTGTGATGGAGTCTGTCTTGGAGAAAGTTGATTTCAGGTACTCAGGAGTGTTGAATGGCAATGAGATGGACTGCTCTGGCCCAGCCACAGGGGTGCTGCTGGGGGTACTGGAGAGGGACGCAGGGGCCAGGCTGGGGGCTGGAGCTTTTACTGGAGTAAGCTTCTGAATGTTCCTCACATCATACTTGGAAGGCCGGCCTACCTTGCCCGTCTTGAAGGCGATGGCTCCTCCCATATCTGGGCTTCCTTCTCCAGGCTTGAAAAGGTGCAAGTACTTGACGTTTTCTAGGTCATACTTGGACGCCTTCTTGTAAGTGTTGCCATTTTGTGGCCTGATGCTCTCACCTGTCTTCAGCTTTTGAATGAAGAAGTCGTATTTGGAGGCCCGTGACATCAGGCCTGGCATCTGGGAACTGCTGGGAGAGGGCAGGGGCAGGATGGTGGCTTTGGTCTCCGTCAGCATGGAGGCATCTGGACCTGGCACCCGAATGGGCTGTGCCAGCAGTGAGGAAGGTTCTTTGCCCAGCTTGGAGCCCAACTCCTCAGATTTGGCCAAGTGCATGGGCCACGACAGCTGCTCTCCAGCTTTCAGTTTGCGGATGTACTCCTCGTACTTGGAGAAGCGGGCTCGTTTGCTCATGGCATCTTCCCCCGAGAGAGAGGCAACAGTTGCAGTGGCCTCTGAGGTAGCAGCATTCAGCTTGTCAAAGCTGATCTTGCGGGCCAGCTCATCCCGCATATTCTGGTCGTCGTAGCCGAACATGCCCAGGAACTCGTTCATAGTGGTGGCGGCGTAATCCTGCAGTGATGCAGCTTCCCCTGCAGAGAACCAGAGGAGAGAGTCACACAAAGCACTGATCTTTCTTCTCCTCCCATACCAGCAGTAGTAGCAGAGACGGGGGGAGGAAGGGGTAGAGGGGAACATGATCTACAGACGTTTGGCTCACTTGTTAGGTTTTATGACTCTTAAATTAATTTGTTTTAAAAAAAAGTAATTAATACTGGGGTAAAATAAAAAGAGTTCATCAATGCCAGGAAAATCAATTTCCTAAATGTTCTAGCCGATGGCTTTTCAGTACATTAAACAAAGTTTCATAAATGTCTCTGCACTCTTGCCTTGGCCTAATATGAAGAAAAAGTAATTTTACTGGAAGTGAGACCAATGCCAATATGCCGAGGTTTGTACAGATCTGTCCTTGTGTATGTTCCTGTATGGAAGGAGGTGCACAGAGGATAGACGGCAGCATGTGTAAGGGGAAAAACCCATGTGAAAATGGTATGTGTGTTGGTGAAGAGCAGGGCTGAGAGAAGGCAGGGTAGCATGGTGTGAAACATAAGGGAGATGGGCAAGGCAATGTATGGGGTGGAGCAGGAGGAGGGCAGAACAGAACAGCACAGAGAGAAGGAAAGCAGCAGAGGTGGAGATGAATCAAGGCAGGGGAAGGGCAGCAAAGGCTGTGTGCATGAGAAGCCTGGCAGTGAGGAGTGGGGGAAGGAGTGAAGAAGGCAAGACAAAGACAGCACAGTTCCCCACCACTCTTGCAGCCCTTCCCTTCCCTTCCCTNGTCAATTTTGTAAGGGTTCACTCAGCTTGCTCTCTTCCTCAATCCTTTTGACTGGACAGCTACTACTTGCCATGTGTAGAAGTGTCACAGTGCAGTGAATATTGTGGAAACCTACAGGCAGCCTCCCGAGCAGCCAGGAACAGCTTCCAGTAACACCAGGAAAGAGGGAAGTCCACACAGGTGAAAAATAGACAAGGAACAGCCTTCTCTCCATTGGGATTTGGAATGAGGAGGGAAGGCTGTTGTCCTGATGTGGGCCCCAGGGAGGGGGAGAAAGCCAGTGCTCTGGAGCATGGGTTGGGGAAGGGGCAGGATAGGGTTAGTCTACCTGAGCCTGATTATGGGAAGAATGAGCAAAAGCCATTCTTCCTTGGGCCTCTCCCTCCCTTCTTCCCTCCCCTACTCCCTCAGGCAGTTTCACAGGCCATGAGGATGGAAAGAACACACATCTGGAGGTCACCCAATATCAGTGTAAAGGAGGAAATAAAGACTGCTCTCATATGCCAGCTTGGACTCATTTAGGCTTCAGTCTGACACAGTGCTCCTCCTCCTCTCCCTCTTGCTTTCTCCTGCAGAGTAAAGATTTACTGTGTGCAGGAGTCCTTCAAACCTCCCTCATCATCTTTACTAAACTCTCACTCTGGCTCTCATGGGCAAGCACACTTCCTCCCAAGCAGCCAGCACAGAGAGGTACGCTGGCAGCAGATGGGAAGTTCTGGGCATGGGGTCCCACTCAAAACAAAGCAACACTGCCTTGAAACACAGTGGAAAAGGAAGGCACCAAGACAAAGACACAAAACAAGTCAGCAGATCCAAAAGATCCCTAAGATGTGGTGGATCTGACAGCCAGTGATGCCACTTGCACAGGCAGGCACGTACACGAGAGCATTTCCGTGCACATGAGAGCCTGTCAATGAGCACAGTCGAAGTTCAATAGCCATCAGCTCCCACAAATCAGTTTTCACAGGACTCTACGGAGGAAGAGACTGCCTGTGAAGGGCACTAAATGGGCAAGACCATGAAGGTCACATTCCTGCTCCAGGATTGCCTGGAATAGCTGTGTTGCTTGCAGCAGAAATGCTGCTGTGCTGGTTCCCTGTGTACGTGGTTCTGGGGGAAGGCGATGTGAAGAACATGCCTGGAGCCTGCAAGGTGAAGGACAAAGCCACACCTGCTGGGATCTGGTTTAGCCTAAAATGACCTTCCAGTTCCAGGCGCTTAAGCCCAGCATTCTACATGGGATTTGGGATGCCGGACTGCAGAATAAACACCCTATTAGTCACAGAATGGGTGGCAATGCCCCTGCATTGTCAGGCTCAGGGTGTAGCACAACTGCATGGGTCGGTATTAATCTTACAGGATGTTAAATGCAGAACCATTCCCCACTGGGTCCAGTAACAAAACTTGCCTGTAGGACAACTTTATCTTTCACACACAGCATATTAAATAATTTCATTCTACTTTAAAGCAGTTCTCCTCTTCCCCTCTTTTTCTTTTCCCTACCTCCATTTCAGTGTAACCCTGTGACCCAACAAAAGAGGATGAACCCATGAAATCCCTACTGGGTCTAACAATTTCCGGTTTCTGTTAAATCTGCTTTCCCTGTTCTGCTTTCCTTTCTTTTCAGACCTCTAAAACAACCCCAGCTTCCCTGATAATGCCCCGATTTCCAAGCACTACACAGAAGAACTCTAGCCAGCCTGTGTCAAACTGAAAGGGGAAAAAGAATACCACAGTGAGGATCTCATATGAAATTAAACTATTAAATGTGATTTTTACTAGCTTTAACCACTGCCCTGAAAGTCAGCCAATGTGTCCCGTCTTTGGTACCAGGTGGCTATACCTCAACTGATGTAAAGAGTTAGATGCAAAATCCAGGCCTGTAGGAAAGGGTGGGGTGTGGTTCAGAACTTCTTTTGAGCTTTGTGAAGTCTGAGTTCAGGTTTCACTATCACAGATTTAATCCCCAAACCCACCTTGAATTCTGCTTTTCCTTTGCTTAGATTTGGTTCCAGATGATCACAACACCCTCCCTCATCAACAGCTTTGCTGGCACTGCTCAGTGTTTCCTCACCCACATTTGAGACAAGACCCTGGCCAGTTCCCACTGCTCACTGCTAGGCAGTGCACCTTTACTCATTCAGCATGAGCCAAACAGGACCTCAACACATCCCCTGAAGTTAAGACAACCTGCACTTAATTTCTCAGGCATGTAATGGGAAGGATAGAGGCTCTTTTTAGCAGAAGCACCTTACAGAAGGGAGCTGGTTCACCAGAAGGATAGTATGAGACTCAGCCATCTCACTTCACATGCACCTTCAGACAACTGTGAAGAAGTAATTAATATTACCTAATTGGCAGAAAACCCTCCTCATATCCTCAAACAGACAAAACCAAAGCAGAACAACAGCTGGGAAACACATCCCTGTGAGGAGTCCTGGAAGCCACAGGAAGCATTATCCCTGTGTTTTCCTCCCCCTTCGCTGCACCGCATTTTTCTCTTCTTTCCTGTGTGATAATAGAGGGCTCCCTCTCCCCTTGCGGCTGCTCTCCATTTGTGGGCATTGCCAAAGAGCAGAGATCTGTGTGTCTCAGAGCAGCTATCATATCACAAAGGATCCGAAGCTAGCAAAAAAGGCGCTAAAAATAGCCTCCAGCAGCACACTATATATGGAAGGAAAAGCAAAACAGCCCAAATGGAGTGCAAGGTCTGGATACTGGGGGATGGGACCATCCCAGCCAGTGCTCTGTCCTTTATTCTGCTTGGGAGGGAAAGCACATAGACTTGGGGGATACAGGATGATGAGCAAGAAACTTGCACTTGGCATGTACATTCTCCTAAGTGGAGTCTCCCCAGGAAATTAGGAAGAGAAAACCCTCCTGGCTGAAAACAGGGCCAATGAATATTCCAAGAGACTTAGCCAAGAAGCTAAGAAAAGAAAGGCAGACCTGAATGCTTGTACAGGGGGAAGCTCCCACAGACTACTTTAGCCCACTATGTAACAGACAAAGTAAAGAACGTGTGTAGGAAAATCTCCCTGGGTATGTGTGCGTCAGTGAGCGATTGTGGAATGGGATCTGTGTCAGAGACTGCACTGAGAAATCTCATTGCTATATATAAATATGCACAGAGAATCATGGGCTGGTCAGTGGGCAGGGGAGGGTGCCTGAATGAATGAGGAAACGTATCTGCACGTCCAGATCAGCTTCTGACACCCATCTCCTGACAGACACCAGCTTTGTGACTCCTGAATGCGCTTCCCAGCTGGAGCAGAGAGGAGGCACACAGGGCAAGACTGAGCACTGACTCCTTAGCCCCGTTTTTCCAAGGGGAGGCTCAAAAAGAAACTCCATCTTGTTTCACAGCATGAGGCTTAAACAGCATTGACTGAGTCTCTGTGACCTTCTGCCTGATGCACAACAAGCCTTACTGTCTGAGCACGGAAGGACCCAAAGGTGGCCAGGATTTGGCCACAGACCACAAGAGCTGCTGGTGGAAGACATGGGCAGTAGCTGAAGCCCCATAAAGTGGACAATGTGTGTACACACCAGGACTCTGGGAAGCAGGAACCCTTCTCATCTCCATAAAATTAGGATCACTTTTCCCACTGACCAAGAAAGCCTGTAAGATGTAGAATTTCGTTTTCTGTGTGGCTCCTGCATTTCACACAAGTTTCCAGCTGATCCAAGTATGAGCTCAGTTTTAAACGCTGCTCTGCACTGCCAGCTCTGTACCCTCGGTTCTCAGAGTGAGAAACCGGTGCCCAGAACCCTCAAAACAAGGTTTCTGTGATGACTCCCCCAAAGCCACTTTGACTGGGAGGGTAAAGCTGTATTCCTATCCTTTCATCTGACTCCTGCTACCTCCCAACTCCCACGAAAAATCCCTCCTTTTTGACAGAGGAAGTCCCAAATCTCACTGGAATAAATCTAGCTCACACCCAGTAACAACAGGTCTTGAGAGGACTTGGTGATGAACCACTTAAAATTAATTTCCTGAGCACTGACAGAAAAAGTAAAGGAAAAAGCAAAGGAAAATAACTTTGTCCTTTCCAAAGCAAGGGAATTTTCTTGTACTTTCAGAGAAACGTTGCAAATGACATTTGTAACAAGGTTCTTGAAGCAGACACTCAAGATGTGGCAGCACGTCTGTTTGCAAGTCAAATCCCATGTGGCTCTCTACATGTAAACTGGACCCCTCATATGCCACTACCTGCCTTAGACATAAATGAAGCATCAACCCCCTCGGAACAGTTACCCATTTTTGCATAATCTTTTGACAATATAGCCGTGCAAAGGTATTTTACTGAAATCTACCCCAGCGAGAAACCTCAGCTCCTTTTCATTTTCCCCAGTTTGGTAACTTTTTTTTTTTACATTTAAGTTCCCCTCCTTTTAGTTTTCACAGCAAATAAAAGCTGCAAATGGCGGGGTGGGGTGGGGTGGTGGTGTGAATTAAAGCAAACTAAAAACAGAGTCCAGGCACAATCACCTTGTGTCTGGGAACGACAAGGGCTTTCCTATCAAAGGAAACTGAAGGTCACACTTTTCCTCATTGATCTTGCAATGTTTGTTAATTACTCTGTCACTGATGTGGCGAAGGATAATTAAACAGCTCTGTTTATATCTTATATGCATAATTATGTGCGCTGCCACTGAACTCATGAAGACTAGAGAATGTGCCTCTCCAGAAGGGGAACGGACAGACGGAGATGAGTTTCAGCTGCATTATTAACAGGAGGAGGAAAACATGCGCACACACAAAAGGAGGAAAGTTTGATGGATTCACAAAGTGCTGAGATCAGGAGAGGGGTGCGTGCAGGTGGAGCAGATTAAGGGAAGATCTTTCAATTACAGATCCGGCCCCGCTGAGTGACAAATAGGGAGGGAGCTGCTCTGCCCTAATGGAGAGAATTCAATTCACCCAAAGCTTTTACCAAGGCTTAGCACTCACACACACCCCCCCAAATCAATCTGGGGGAAACCTGGGTATCAGAAAGGGAGCAAGAAAGTAATCTGAGGCTTTCCCCAACATCTCTTGTTGAACTCAGGTTTTGAATGAACCACAAAAATAAAGCTGAAGGAATCTGAAAATAGGAAATACACAGCTTGTGGGAGAACACACAAGGTGGTGAGGGAAACTGAGGTTTGGGAGTGGCATTTTCACCAGTTTGATCCCGGGCTCAGGGTGGGCAGAGCTCAAGGACTGGGCCCCTCATGAGGGGGGGGCAAGGCCAAGACAAGCGTCACCATAGCCCCTCCGACCGAGCTTAGGGACCATGTAGAGGCAAGAAGGGATTGCAACATTTGGTGTTGGGTGGCTCTCTAGGGGCTCTCTGGGGATCATCCCAGCCTTGCCCTGGCTTGGTTCATCTTCCCGCAGGCTCCCCCTGGTCAAGTCCAGTCCCCGAAGGAACACCTTGGCGGCCACTTCTTCCCGAACCTTCATCCCAGCAACTTCTCCCATCCTGCCCAGGTGCAGTGTGGCCCCACTCTGCAGGTGGGGCCATCCCATCCCAGGGCCACGCTTGGTTCACCTGAGGTCCCACAGGTCAGGGCTCAGCATCACACCTCAGGAGCTGGGGAAGGGGCAGCCCTGCCAGAGTTCCTGGCTCTCCCCCAGCCCACCCCGGGGCTTCCACAGTCACCACTAATCAAGGCGCCGTGTGTGGCCATGAGTGTGGTTACACAACCCAGCCAGCCCGTGCGTGGACATCCTGCGGAATCCACCTGGGATCTCTCTGCTTCTCTTCCTCTTCATGGGAATACATGACCGGGAAACCGGCACCCACCACAGCTATGGCCATCTGAGTGGTGTGAAGGAGTCTGGAGGGGGAGATTTGCACTACCCAGGGATTTGTGGTCTGGAAAGAACCATCCAGCCATATCCACCCTCACACAACCCTTCTTGGGATGAAGAGGCTGAGCCAGAGGCAAACTCTGTATGATCCCAAGAGCAAAATGATAGGCCTCTGCAAGGGGGTCAGGGCTTCCACCCTTCCCCTTGGCTGCCAGCTGCAGCAGGACCTGGCACGGACACAGAAAATGTGAGCGTGAAGCTGCCCTGCATGAAGAAGTAGAGGGGGCAGAGGTCTTACCTGAGGTGGTTCCTGCCCCCAGCTTGGAGCCTGGTTCACTACTGGACGACCGGTAAGCATCATCCTTCAAGGCTGGCCCATCTGAATCCCTGTCATCCAAGAAGCTGTCATCCTGCGAGCCCCTCAGAGCATCTGCCTCGTTCCCGTTATCTTCATCGTCGCTGCAGCCCTTGGGCTGCACCATGTAAACCCCTTCGGGGGGTACCTCTGAGCTCTCGGTGCCCTTACATTCCTTGCCCTCTGCTCGCCCCAGCAAGGGCTCCTCATTGTACTCCCCGTTCACCCACTTCTCAATCACCTCCCTCCTTTTGTCCTCTTCAATCTTCTGCACACGGCTGAGTCCATCTGAAAACTCTGCCCCCAGCTCCTTGGTCCCAGGCTGAGGCAGGTCCTTGTTGCTGCTCTCCCGCTGTGGGCCCTTGTCCGTGTGTGCCTGCTCGGCTCCGCCGTGGTCAAAGATGACCTGGCGGCTCAGCTTGGCACAGATGGCATTTAGCTTCAGGCCGCCTTTGCGCTTGGCAGCCATTGTGGGTTTTCCTGAGGCTGCGTCAGTGCATATAGTTCTTTCAGCTGGGAAGAGAGGAGAAAGAAGCAAGGAAGGGCATTAGTACGATCAGACAACTTGAACCCAGACAGCAAATGGATGGTGCAAACCCAATGGGCTTTCAGGCATGGCCAGTGTCATCCTTGGAAAGGTGGAGTTAACATGTGCTTCCTAAGCTCTGAGTGGAAGCCCAGACAGGAGAGCTCGGTGAGAAGCATTCTCTGAACGAGCTGGGACCAAAATATCCCACTGGCCCCAAGAACGCAGCACGTATTTGTACTAGGACAGAACTGGGCTCAAAAGGCCCCAAACACCTCAGGCAGGTGAGCGCAGTACCAACCTTTGCTCCTGGATAAGGCAGGGTATGAGTCTGTTAAAAGCCCAGATGCCCTCTTCTTCAGACCTGCAGCACCACCTGCTTTAGGTCCCCAGCTCTAACCCAGATGTAGTGGGTGCCAAAACCACACCAGCCAGCAAGTGCACCCAAGCACCTCTAGCAGGGACAACAACTTCCCAAGCCTAACCCTATGGACAGTGAGGAATTCACCTAATGGAGTTCGTGCATAGTCTTAGAGAAGAGAACCAGTATGCACCTGAAAGTACCAGTAAGAAGGACAGGAGCCCTGGCAAGTGTGTGTGTGCAGGAGCACCAGAACCAGACTGATGTGTCGCAGTAGTATGTGAGCAAATTGCTTTGAGTTGGTATTGGCTGATCAGGCCCCTTTGCATGCTTGCTCTCGCACACAGGAAATTCTGCTCTCATACTTCCCAGCACAATCAGCTAATTAGTGTGAGTTTGTTATTTTAATGTAGTTTATTCATATGTGACAGCTAGTAAAGGAGGGGTGAGAGAAGGTGGGGGTAGAGAGGAAGAAGGTAAGGTCTTAACTTCAAGGTCATGGAGAATCTTGAACTAAATGGTTCCTATCAGAGTCACTTGCATAATTATTGCACCAACAATTAACAAGGTTGAATCCCAAATAAAAGCAAAAAAAATTTTTCTAAAGCAGCTCCACTGTCTTATTTTCCTCTTTACTTCTGATACCCCTGAGAGATGCCCAGACTAAGCAGGGTTAAAGGTCAGAAGGCTGCAACAGGCACAGAACCTGGCTCTTCCCCCAGAGCAGAGCCCAGGCAAACCCTGCCCTGTGTCCCAGGGCTCAGGAAGAGCACTCAATAAAACACTTGCTGGTCACACATGCCACAGGAGTTACGGTGAGGACATTGCTTGAGGTGCCTCCAAAATGGGCTCCTGGATTTTACGTTGTGCTGAAAGAGGGGACAGTCACATGGAGAGCTAACAGAACACATCTCCAGACCTGAAATGATGAGAATGGATTCCTCTACTGCACTGAGGAGTCCCTCACGGCAGCTCAACCCACACCTCCCTGTCACCAGCACAGAGATGCTGCTGTTCCACAGAAGCACAGTGAGATTAATCAGACCCCCTACAATGCACCTAGAAGCCACCATGACAGCCCCTAATCCTGTAACATGACAGCCCAATACAAACAGACTGAAACTTTAGACCTGCTGTCCAACAGCCAGAGAGTGGCTGCTTAGCGTAAACTCCTGACAGCTTCAGACACGCTCCCCCGTCAAGGACTGCAAGAAAAATAACCCCCCGACAAATATATCAGCCCCCCACACAAAGGGAGGCAAAATGTACTCCTCCACTTTCCGAACACACCCCCCGGCACTAACACCTACATGCAATCATGCTTACATGAAGGGAAAGCACACAATGCCCCCAAACACGTACCTCCCCATCTAGAAATTATAGCTGTTCAAGAGCTGTGTGCATGCGCTGGCACACTCTGTAAACATAGTCAGTCCTACATGTACAGGTTAAGAAGTCCCACCTCTCCAAAAATACATTCCTGTGTCTTCCCCCACACATTCCCCTTTCACACATTCCCCAACACGAGCCTGCAGCCCTCGCACATACAGATGGGCACAGGCAGATGCCGGTGAAGCTGCAAGTCTCTATTTGCAGGTACCTTCCCTTTCAATTGCACTCCCACTCTATTTAGAGCACAAAGTGAAGGCCAATCCCATGTGCAACTGGTACCACAGAGAGAATCTCAGGAGGCTGCTGTGAGCTCCAAGTGGAGCCTGGCCAGGACATCTACGGCTCTCGCCACTGTGCTCAGGCCAAGGGCCAGCAGAGCCCTGGTGGCTGCAGGTGGCTTGGACCGAGCCTCCATGCAGTGCCTGCCTGGCACCAGGGCACTAGGTCAGCACGGAATCACCAGCCTCTCTCCTGAACACTGCCTGGTGACTCCCTGTCCATGTTCTCACGATACTCAGCCCTGCTTAACTGGTGAGATCAGCACCGCTCACAGCTGGAGATAACTGGGAGGCAGACATGCGGCAGCCCAAATCCTTGCTGCCCTCCCCCGTTCTGCTATGAGGGCAGGTCCCATTATTCTGGTCTGGAGGTGAGCAGCCAAGTGTGTGCACCAGCTGGCAAATGAATATATAAATATTTATTCAAAGGAAAAGAGGAACAGACGGTCCTGAGGCTGCACTTGCTGCGTATGCAGCAATTCCAGGGAGCCTGCAACTTGTCTTCCATTCCTGTTCTGCCTCCTTCAATTTCACACACCTTGGCTTTACCCCTCTACCTCCCCAGCTTCTGCCCCCAGCTCCTGCCCTGTCCCTTGGCATCTTTCCTTTCTCTTCTCCTTGTGTTTGGGATTTTTTCTTTTTAACATTTTGAGAATCTTTTCCCTAAAGTTTAAGTTAAAAATAAAGCAAGTTCTGAAAACATACCACTTCTGTGATCTATAAAACTAACCCTCTCAGAGACCTCCCTAGAATGGGATTTGCTCTGAAATACCAGGGTTCTTGCACATCTCCATCTCACCTATCCCATACAGGTGGAAATCAGAACTCTCAGCTTGTCCTGCCAACCTTGCAACCACCTCTCTCCAAGTCTGGACACATTATTTTATCTTTCCATTCCCTTACTTCCTTGTCTATGGAATGGGAGGGACATTACTTCTATCAACACTTCTGTTCCCCTCTTTTATGCTGTCAGGTCCCCAAGCAGAAGGAAAACCCTTCTTACAGGGAAACGCTGAAGATGACCCTCAGGTTGGAGACCAGAGCACCTGTGTTTCATTCTCCCAGGCAGAGGGAGAGAAGCTGAGCTGCTGGATGAGGGATCCTCGTATCTGCCTATGGTCAGGATGGCCAGACCCCCAAAGGCAGGCAGAGACACCCTCCCCCCAAGGCCGAGCTCCCCACCCCAAATCACCCTATGTCTCCATCACACTGTTTAAAGATTCCAGGCTAAGTAAACATCCCCCTTCATTTTCTTCATCTAAATAGAAATGTTTTGATTTCACATCAATCTGAGGAAGCCATTTATAACCTGAGCTTGTCACATGGACTTTTCATCTCTGCCCAGGACAAACTCTCCCACAAGCTCTATTTACACTGAGCACTTCCTCTGAAAACAATGCCACTGGGAGTTTACTCTGCTTTCCCCCTTCTCCACACCCTTCAAGAAGACACTGGCTCTTCCCCCTCTGCACCCATCACTGTGGCGTCTTGAGAGCAATCCTCCCTTTGAAGGAAAGGTACAGCTTGCTGCAAGCAGGGCTGGCAGAGAGGTGGACAAAGCCCACCTCGCCATTTTGCTGCCTTGTCAGCCCAGGCTGCTACCCCTGCTTCTCCCCCCCACCCACCCCAGTCCCCACGTGCTGCCAGCACCTCACATGCAGCCCCCGTCTCTCTCCCTCCATGCAGCCCCTGAAGCAGCACCGTCTCAGCCACTGACTCCAAAATGGGGTGCTGTGAAGCTGGGCATGGCTTAGCCCTGCCTCCCCCGAGGGAAAAAAAGGGGCTGTGGGGGGCACACGGTGTGCAGGAACAAAAGGATCTGCAGCCTGGACAGAAATGGGCATCCCAGCCAAGGGGAAAACCGCTACAGAGATAAGTCTGGCTTTGCAGGGAGAGGAGGAGAGAGCTCAAGCCTGGCTTTAGCTTGGGGTCAATGAAAACACACCCTGGCAGAGAGGAGAAAGGGTCTCAGTTGGGAAATAGGGGCATGTGGGAGCTGGATGAACCAGCTGGCACGGGTGGAGGGTAACAGCAGGAGCTTACTGCTGTGGGAAGAGCCAGGGTGCAGGGCAGACCCCTGCCCCTGGGGTAGAAGGGCCCCTTCTGAGGGGAGAGGGGTGCTGGCTGGGGAGGGACAGCGTTGTCACTTCAGAGGGCCGGATACATTGAACAGATGGAGCTTTCATATTCCTATTGAAGAGTTTTAAGCCCAGCTGAGCAGCTCAGTTCAGGAGGGAGGTCCCAGTGCCAGCTTTCCAGGAGCTGCAAGCTCTCATTCGATTAATTATTAACGGCATTATTTGGGGCGGGGAGGGGGAGGAAAGGAGGGCTGACATGCTGCACAGACCTTTTCTTTTTTAACCACTGTGGTGCAAGCTTGACTGGAGAGACTCCAGTCTGCCCAGTAGTCCGAACTAGGGAGGGCAGCATAGCTCACTGGGGTGGGAGGTGAGGATGCTGCACACTGGAGCCTCTTCACACTTGAGCTGCAGTCCCTAAAAGGGAGTCAAACCTTCACAGCAGAAGACCACTGGAGCATTGGGAACATGTTCCCCAGGAGCAATGCCCTGGCACTGCTGAGCCACATGCTGGGGGGAGGCAGGAAGACAGCCAAACACTCAGCCCCCACCAGAAAACATTTTCTCTCTGGCATGAAGACCCCAAGCAGGGCCAGGGCAAAGGAAGAACATCCCAGGCATGGCCCACAATGTCTGAAAGTGGATTTAGTGTGTATTCTCCCCTCTTCAGTTTATCAATAAAACATTTTATTGCTTTTAGCCCAGGAAATGACCTTGGATTAGTGGACGCTGTCTGTTCTGGCTGACCTTGGGGAGTTCACAAAGGCTCTTTAACAACCTCCTCTGTCCTGGAAGCATGGATCCTGCCTGTGCGTGTGTGCGAGGAGCTGGGGAAAGCCCTCGGTGTGAGAGTCAGACCTGACAGGCTCCAGCACAGCAGTGGGCAGGCAGGAGAAGTAGAATCAAAGACGTGGGGGGGGAAACGAAGTGTGCAGCCAGAGCGTCCTTACCAAAGTGCTGCCAGTCAGCTTCATTCCCTGCTTTCCCACAGCCGTGTGGGCTCTCCCCACACACCCCTTCCATAAACCAGGGAGGAAAGGCTGGGGACTCTGCTCTGGTCCCCATGGCCAGCACCTGCCAGAGCACACTCTGCCTGCAGTCCTCACTGCCTGACTTTCTCCTGCCCACCACACTGACATCTACAGACACACAAGGGGCCACTTTTCTCCCTACTTGCAGCTCCCAGAGCTTGGCTCAGCCCTGGCCCAAAGGGGCAGAGACCAGTGCCAGTTCCCTACAGCAAGCCCATCCTTCCCTCTGCTCAACCTTCTCAGCTGCAGAGTTCAGCTGTAATTTCCTGGTGACAGTGAGGGGCAGTGAACAGAAATCAGCACCGGGCAGGGAGCGACAGGACACCCTGAGAGCAGGGGGAAGCCGTGGGCTCTGGAGATGTTGGTGCCCTGCCCTGCCTGCTAGCTCTTTTCTCAGCTGGCCACTTGGCTGCTCCAGAGCTGCTGATGGAGTTTCTCTAGGAGAAGGGCTTACGAACACAGGGAGCCCCTCCTTTCCCCAAACAGAAAATAGCCACAGCATCTCTGAGCAGTGTGTATTTTCAGTGCAGAAGTGTAATTCTGAATGGAAGTGGGACAGGAGAAACAGAGAGGAATTTTCCCCCGCAAGGGAGCAGACACTACAAGTGAAGAGCAGTGAGTGCTGAGCTGTAAGTCAGAGCCAGGTCCCTGCATGCCACAGGGCACAAACAGCCCACCCCATGAGGCCACCACCTTGCTGCCCTCCCCTGTCAACACTAGCCTCCCTTTATAGGCATATCCTCTCCCAGTGTCCCCTGCTACTGGTCCCCATCCTCTCCTGCAAACATCTCAACCCTTCCAACGCTGCCCACAGAGGCAACTCCTCCTGGCATTGCAGCCAGGCAGGCAGGACCCCCTCCCTAGTGCCTGCTCCCAGCCCCCAGGTGCCCGTCTCCTCCAGTCGTGTCCTCCTGAAGAGCGAGCCCTAAAGTGTTAACGGCAATTGGTGAAATGGCACAGCAGATTGCTACAATAAATAATTTACTGATATTTATAAATATTCAAATCAGCAAGCTTCAGAAATTGAAAGGGGGGGACTGAGTTGACAGGGAGGAGGGATGTTTAGGGAGGGGAGGAGGGGTCTGACATTAATTCCCAGGCTCTCCAAATTCACTTGAGAACTGTTTCTCATTTCTAACATATATTAAATCTTTTGGTGTCAAGCCTCCAAAAATAAAGTATCAAAGAGAAAGTCACCACCCCCTTGGTGGCTGATGCCTTGTCTACCATGACTCTGTGCCCTGGGTGGCCCTGTCTTCTCAAACAGCCACTTACTGGGGGAACGATGGCAGCTAGCACTGGCCAGGTGCCTCGGCAAGAGCATAAGCTCACACAGCCCACGACACCACCAACCAACACCAGAGACAGGAACTCTCATTATCTACAAGACCTTGCCTTCAACTTCCAGGAGATTTTCTAAATACCACCGGGAAGAAAGGGCTGAATGTTGGTGCAATGAAGATGGAGTCGAGACTCCCAACTCCACTGGGGGACACGGCTTTGTGACAGAAACAGAACAGGAGGTCAGGCCTCCTGACTTTCACTGCTTGCCTCTGGAAGGGAATTTGGTTTTGGTGATTTAAGATGGGGATTAAGCGCCAGAAATGCTGGCTTCCAGCCTCGTTTCCAATCACAGTGTAACCCTCCGTCTCCCCAGCTTTCTGTGCCTTAGTTTTCTCCATGCAGGGGAGGGGGAATTAGGGCGTTTACCCACCAGTGAGCCTTACTCAGTGCTTTGGGGTCTCTGTATCAGCACTCTGACATTGTGCTGGATTGTTACAGAGTCTTTTCCACCTCTGAGAATCCTACTGACCCTTCAGATGGCCAAGGGAGATGATCCCATGTCTTCCCCTGGACCACCCCATTGATAACACAAGGTTCCAGCATGGGGTGAACTTCCCCTAGATGAGTAATGGCTTTTCTAATGCACGGGCAAGCTGTCAGCTTCCCTACTCCCAGTGTTTTATGGGTTTAACTGAACGGCTCTGAACTCCCTAGTAAGAAATAAAGTTATCCCTCAGCGTCCCTTCTAAACATTTCACTCAGTGCAAACGGTGTTTAAGAAAAATGAGGACATATTTCTTCTTAAGGATGCAGTATCCCCCTTCAGAGGCCTAATTTATGCCATATATCACTGGCCAGGGAGAGAAAGGCAATGCAGACCTCACACTAGGAGTGAGCTGGCCCTAGCACAGCCACTCCTGCTGCAATGGTGCAATGGGCTGCAACTCAAAAAGTCCTCCAGAGTCTGCAGAGTCCCTGCTGGAGAGTTGAGCCTGGCTGGCAGGCAGCAGAGCTGGACGGACACCTGCAAATGCTCAGCACTGTGCCGCCTCCTCGGCTGCCGCATCCCACGGTAAGCACGTCCTCACCTGCCCTGCTGCAGCCCCGCCCAACTCGGGGCCCTTCTCCCCTCCATGGCTGAACAGTGACGGCCTCCCCTGGCCCCTCTGCCTCACCCCACCAGGCTCCTCTGACACTCCTTTCTCACCTGCTGCTGACCTGCTCTGCTGCTGCTCCACCAGCTCCTCACAGGCATTTGGCACAGCTGGTGGGGAAAGTGGTTCAACTTCGAGTAAGGATAGGACTAATCCTTCTTCACAGCTCTTTAGTAACGCACGTCTGAACCTTTTCCTAGGCAGAACTCAAAAATGACCCTAAATGTGCTTTGATCTTGTCTACCCCTAGCTTCCTCATTGGGAGAGCCACTAAAGGCTCCGCTTCTTCCCCGAGTGCTGAGGCAAAGCTCCTCATCTCTGTCCTTCCCTTTGCCCTGCGCTCTGCACTCATGTGCCCTGCAACCTCCAAAGGACAAGAAAAAAGCGTCTTTCTGCATACAAGTAACAAAGGAAGCTTCTACAATTAACAACAGGAGCCGAGTGTAAAGGAGAGGGAAAAAAGTGGGCAACAGTCAGGAACTCCGATTCTGCTCCCTGCTCTGCTACTGTTCTTTCTCTTTGGGCAAACGACATGATGCAGGCCCACTTTCTGCCCTGGCTCTGCTTTGTAGGTCACCCATGGGGAAAAGATTTCTTGCCCAGCTTAGTGGGCCCAGCGCCTTTGCAATTTTAGATACTACTGCAAGGCAAATAACAGCAGAGGAAAAGCACTGACAGAGGACAGACTGAAGCTCAAAAGTCCTTTTTCTGTCCTGCAGCAAACTTCCTAGTTCATTTGTCAATGCAGGATCTTTAAGAAGACATTTCAACGGTTGCCTCCTCATGAAAACCTGCTCTCAGTGCTCCAACCCAATGCAGTGGGCAGGGCCTTGGGCTCCCCACGCTGAGCAGAGGCTCCCTGGGAGCCTTCTGTCCTCACCATCTTTCTTTCAGATAAGATAAAGCCAAGAGGATTGCCTTCTCCAATCCAGTTTCTCTTCTTTGACTTATTTATTAATTATTAATTTTTTAGTCCAATTAAAAGGTTTACTATCCAGAGGAGCAGAAGTAGCCTTACTCAGCCTAAGTAACACTACAAATCAAGCAGAACTTCTAACATCTACATCACAATCCTGCCTTCAATCTCCCTGCAGGTTGTGAAGAAAACCAAGGGGAAAGATGCAAAAGGGAGAGTGAAGAGTAATAGCTCATCACCCCCAGCTCCCTGCAGGCTGGCTGTGGCCCTTGGAAAACTCCCTGTGAAGCCAAACATATTGTTTGGGCAACTAAATGCAAACACAGTGCCTAACTTCACCTCTCCATAGCACAGAAACATGGTTGGAGTGCTGTGCCAGGAGGACATGGCGGATACAGAGAAGGAAGAAAGGGGTGGTGGAAGCAGAGGGCTGGGAAAGCCTCTGGAGCCTGGCCTGCTAGCACATGTGGGAGCCAGTTCCCAAGGAGTGAAGGTAAGGCCAAGAAATGAGCCTCTTGGAAACACTGCACAGACCCCCTCTGTAAATGCTGAAGGAGTCAAGGCAAGGGGTGCAGGGAAACATGGAGGCAAGATCAAGGGGGAACCAGACTTAGCTGCAAATACCTGACACTGGGGAAATAAAAAGGACCAGGGAATGATTTTACAGAGAACTCAAACCCACCACGACCCAAGTCAGTGGACAGCAGCTCCCCGGTGTCAGGCCGGGCTCATCCCTAACAGAGGGCAGGGGTTAAGTGAGGTAGCTCCTAAAATAGGCTCCCTCTGACCCTTTTGGTAGTTGGTCGGCTGTTTAAGAACAATTTGCAATCCCTTTCAGCACTATTAAGCTCAGACCCAACAAAGAATGCAGACTGCTAATTAACTGCAGTGGGAAGTCAGGAGCTAAATAGGAGTTGGGAGCGTGAATGCTTGTTGCACCACTAAGAAATGCAGGGCCAGAGAAAGTTCATTATTGTGGTCTTTCAAGGTCCTGCAAAGCAAATCAGTGTGTCAGCCCACAGGAGGCGAGTTTAACCTCAGCAAGGGCTGCATACAGAGAGCAAACCAGAGCATCTCAGCCTTCCAGTGCATGTTATGTCCCCTCCACAGCCCCTGGCTGCTGCCTGAGCTGTATGTGAGCAACTAACTGCTCTGGGCTGGGTGTGCAAAGGGGACACTCAGTGCCCTTAAAGGTTTCTGTGATCCCCAAGTGCGGCTGGGACTCTTGTGAATCCAGAGAAGGCACCCATTACACACAGCACTGGGAGCTCAGGGGCTCTTGAATCCCTGGAGATGTCTGGGACCTGCAAATACTGTGCAGCGTGATTAGGAGAAATGCTTCCATTTAGTTTTGTATGGAAAAGGCTCATGATCAGGCTAGAGGAGAATAAGCTCTGGTGCAAAAGCAGTGGGTCATCCCTGAGTTGTTAACTCAGCAGTCCTGTCAGAGCGGCACGGGAGAGCAACCCCATGGCTGGGCCACGTGGGCACTCACCCCACGCCTCCCAGTACTCACACCACTCTAATTCCCTGTCTTGCCTTTTGCTGCTCTTCTTTCTGGTCATTAGGGCTCATCTTCTTATCTCCCATGTCCTTGTGAGCCCATCCATGTGCCTGTGCTATCACTGACTGCAAACACCCATCCATGGGAACACAACACGTGTATAGAAACGTGGTCGTGCAGGTACACTATCACATGCAGAGGCACATGTGGCCCTGCAAACACAACTGTATGCACATGCTAACGCACACCAACCTGTGTAGCTGTGACTGTACAGATGTCACATCCACGCACACATGTATGTACATCCACAGCACCTGCACCCTGCATGCACCTGGCTTCGCTCAGCCCCACACATAGCCAGCACCCACACAGAGCCCATGAGCAGCCAAACGTGCAGCCACCACAGACAACCGCTGGTGCCAGCAGAGCACCCGTGTGCACTCACACCACGCACACTCTCAGCATGAGCCCGCATGCCAGAAGCAGTTTATTCTGCAGCTTGGAGTGAAAAGACAGTGGACTCCCAGCTGGACCCTGCAGCCAGACTTGCAGCAAGGACAGACACACTCCCCCTCATCACACCAAAGAGCCCCTCTGTATCCCCAGCCCATCTGCACCTCACACCTTAAGGCAAACAGAGCACCAGGGAGTATCTCACTGGAGCTGACGTCCCAGCGGAGTGTGTGTGCCAGGCCCTCTCCCTCTCCCTCTCC
>VZTX01030147.1:11190-35865 GCA_013400915.1 Pardalotus punctatus | reverse complement strand
GCGCTGCCGCGGGCACCGCCGGACGCTCCCGCGGCCTCTCCGGCTGCGCCGGCCCGGCCCTGCTGGCTCGCACTCCGTCCCGTTCCCAAAGCGTAGGGCAGTGCTCGCTTGTGGTTTCGGTTGCTGTTTTAAGTCGCCTGTGGAGTCTGGTGTGAACTTTTATTTCCGCTTTCTCTTTTTTTCCTAGGCAGCTTCTTTGTGTGTGAAATGCTGAGGATGCTGCATGCTTTACTATTGGAAGGGCTTAGTGAAGCCGCTTGGCCATCTCGTGCAGTATAGGAGGATGTAGTGAGGTTTCTTTTCCCATTTCAATGCTACTGAACTTGGATATCTTAATTTTTCTCTTGATGATAACTTTTACTTACCAGTCTTTTTTAACAGAAATCTTCAGTTATCAGGTTCAACTGTCTTATGACAGGATAACATCTCAAGGTATTGCCTAGAATGGAAGGTTTTTACAGGAGTAGCTGGCATCCTCTAATTTAGCAGTAGAGAAACCCACACGGGTGTTGTTTCCTGGTACATGTTGACTCCCTGCTTAGCTTTTGAACGTGGATCAGATTATAGAAGTCCCAGCTCTCTAGTCACCTAAAATATTTATTGACTTGTTAAACAGAAGCACATCTGCTGCTGTGAAGCCAAGATTTGTTTTAGAATTTTGTCACAGGACTCTACTAGTCTGTCTTTAGCAGAAGACTCTGTAAAGCTAATTTTACCATAGAAAAGAGGTCATAGGAAGGCAATGGAAACAGTGCAGCCCTCCTTCAGAACCGGTGACCATATTCCTTTAGAGCATTCAAGTATGTCTTGTGAATATTTTGTGAATGATCAGCTGTGAAAAAGGTTCGTTTGGACATGTTAAAGCCTCATTAAGATCGTTTGGCAGTCCCTTAGGAGGAACTTGTATGGCAGGATAACTGTGTGATGTCTCACACTGTGAGCCTAAAAGGACATTCACTGATACTTAGAAAGTGGGAGTTTTGGGAAATGGTGGGTGGAAATACTCTCTCAAGCCATGTAATTAAAATGAAACGAGCTGCCAGAGGAGATGATCCAGCAAGATTCAAAGCAAGCAGGTATTTGTCTGAGCACCAGCATGGCCAAAAACACTCTGAGAAGAGATTAAACGGGTGACTCAGGGTTCAATCTGATCTTTATGGCAACGAGAGCTGGCCTTTTCTGTGTTACAGGATATCAAAATTTGTTTTTCACAGTGCCTTTTGCTCTCCTCGAGTTCCCTGGTGCTGAATTAGGGAGAGGGGGCTGGACTGGCAGGAAAGGGAATATGGAAAATCATCTTGCTGATGGTGTTGCTGGGCAGGGAGGAGTTCAGAAGTCCCCTGCTGTGCCTTGCTTCCCCCCCCAGAGCACATCCCTGTACCTGAGCACAGCTTCAGCTCGGTGTGTGGAGTGTAAAAACCCGTGCCAGCACGTGGAGCCTTCGGAGCTCGGAATGTGTGTTTGGGCCAAAGAAAAGGCTGTGCTGGCAGCAGTGGGCTTCTCCCTGCCAGAGGATTTGGGCTCCAGTCACACTGAGACATTTGAGGAGCATGTTTGCTTCACTTCCCAGACAAACTGAAGGGGAAATGTGCAGTTGTCAGACCCTTGCCCATTGCTGCAGAGGGGATCCTGACTGCTCCTTGCAGGCCATCCCTCATGGTTTAGGGTTTCCTCTCATCCCTTTCCCCTGAGCCTTGCTGAGCCCTTAGCTCTGTGTTTGTACATCATGTAAACCGATGTGCTTCAGAGTGAGTTGCCTGCTTGTGCAGAGCTGCTGTGGGGCGAGTTCAGTGTCTTGGGCAGCTGTTTGAGCATCTGCAGCTCAGGGCTGGGTGGGGTTTATTCCAGTTTCAGTTTAACTTCAGCATCTGGCACTTCTCAGCAAATTCAGAAGTCTTCTTTGGGTTTGGATCTTACTATTGCCCATTTCCAGTGTTCACCGTTTCTTTTGCCTTTCTAAAGGGAATCAATTCCGTTGGATAAGTGACCAGAGTTAAAAAGAGAAGCAGCTCCCAGGCTGTGCTGCTCCTCCATCCCTGACGTCTGGGAGCCAATCTGGCTGTCCAGGAGCAGCTCCAGACCCGCTGTTCTTGCTGCAGACACTCCAGCTGACAGCAACAGGGATTCATCTGCCCGTAATCCCCACAGAAACACATGGGAACGAGCCTTGTGTTTGATCTGGCACAGTGCAGCACCGGAGAGTGGCATGAGACATTCCTCCAGGAATGGCGATGCACAGCCACAAGTGGTCAGACCCGGTTTTGGGAAGCTGAACTGTAGATTATCCATACCAGTAATCCCAGTGTGGCTACATGGGGCTTCATATAGGTTAAGGAATTGGAGTATTATGGTTTCTATATTGGCATAAAGTTCAGGCATAAATATCATTACTCTGTTTCTGGCTGGCTTGAAAATTCCACTGCACTCTCATAAATCGGGAGATGGCCCTGGTTGGTTTTGTGGGTTTGTTTTCCTGTTTTATTTAAACTGCAGAAATCTGGTCTCCTCAGTCCTGGAGCCAGCTGGAACAGCAGGACACTGCTCCTTATAAAGTGCCCAATCTCACATTATCTAGTTCATCACAGATAGACTTTTGATCCTATCAAATATTTTGGTCAGCCTCCTCAAGGAAGGGTCCCAGGTTACTTTAACTAGAAGTTCCATACTTGGGTTGCAGGTTACTGAAAGCTCCATGTACCTCCTGGAGTAGGAATTGCAGCTGACAGATTTATGGCATGCAGAAATTCTCCGTAATAGGGATAAAAGGAGAAAGTTTTCAGATAGAGAATTTCTTCAGAGATGTGTGTGAACAGTGAAATGGGTCCTGCTGAGAGCTCAGGACCTCCAAAACCTCCAGGTAAACCAGCATTGTTCAATCCAGATCTCTCTGGTGTGCATGTAAACAGGGGCAGTAAATATATTTGTGGAGAAGAAAACCTTTTGTACTTTCTGTATGTCCTACTGCAGAACCCTCACTCACAAGCTCTTTTGTCCTTCAGGCCTTGGATTCCCCACTGTTGCTGGGTTTGCAAATATGACAATGTAGTATGAAAACATGAATAAAATCCATTATCTTGTGTCTGTTTGGTTTTGTCACTTCAACATATTTTAAGATCTTCATGGCTATTAAAATGCTGAAAAATGTGGGGGTTTGTTTCATCCAGAACTGGGTTTCACCTTTTGACAAGATCCTGCACATCAGTTTGGTTTTTCTCATTTTTAAATTAAAATGGGTTCATCAGTGATTCTTTGTTTTTGTGGGATCCATGTGGCTTTGGGAAAGCTTTGGCAGAGCCTGTTTGCTGAAAAGGTCCAAAGCTGGGCAGCTAGGGCTGGCTGGAGTAACTGGAGGTGTTTCTTTGGCTGGTGGGTGGAGGTGCCTGCATTTCTCACACTGCCTGAACTCATCCCTCAGCCTTGGCAGCTGAATCTCAGCTCCCTGCTCCTTGTTTTAAATGCACTGCCTTGTGGATCCAAAGGGATTTATAACTAGAGCCTCAAAGGCAGGACTGGGTGCACTGCTGCAGCTACCTGGGCGTGTTGGTTAAAATCTGGGCTGGGCCATGGCGGGAAGAGGCTTTGTCGGGTTTCTCCTGTGGACCCAGGAACGTGAGAGCCGGTTTGATTCCCAGTCTCGCTGGGTGCTGAGGGAAGCAGCTGCTCGAGATCTGTCAGCGTTGTCTGTGCTGCCATTGCCATGGAAACGGGAGTTGGCTCCACACAAACGGCACAAGGATGTCAGAACAGCATTTTCAAAACAAACCCGAGCTGGTTTGTCATTCTCGGTGCTCAGAGCCCGAGGGGTGCAGCACAGCCTGGCTGCAGGGACAGCTGTGGGCCCGCAAATCTACAGGGATTGGTGTTTCTAAGGAGTGGGCTGGTGTTTGATAGACCATGATCAGCATTTATTGCATTCAGTTCAGCACGTGCTCTTCCATGTGCACAAGGCCACCCCGCAAGACCTGGGTTGCCTCTGTATTTTGGGAAAATATTTGGCTGAAGGGTAGCCCACGGATCTTGGTGGGAATCCTTTTAAGGACTCTGATGTAAGTCACCAAGCACTTTGCCCTTCATTATTTAGTGATCCAGTCTTTAAAAAATTTTACTTCTAAGGGGAATTGTTCTGTCAAACAACTTCCACTTTAGTAAAAAAAATGTCAGCTTTCTTTTGAGAAGCTGTCCCAGGTTTTGAGTGGTGTTCCTTGGTATTTTGTTTGTAGTGCCTTTGTTAAGAGCTGGTTCTGAGCCATCATCTCCCCTCTTGCACGCTTGTGGCTCCTCCTGCTTCCTGCACCCACCAGTCCCTCCGTCCCATTTCTGTTTTTCCTTCAGGCCTGCAGTTTTCCTCATGCCCTCCTCTTCCTCCTCCAACTCCTCCCACAATGCCACCAGGATCCAGGTTCTTCCCTCGCAGGAGCAAATCAGCTCCAGGAGAGCTGGAGGGATCAGTCTGGTGGGACCTTTCTGCGGGCACCCTGGCCATTCATTCTGTGGCATGTCAAGGCTGACGGAGAGGAGAGCTGGATGCTGCTCAGGGACATTTCCATGGGCCTTAGCAACGAGAGAACAGAATACACAGATGTTGATGAGGGATATGGGTACACTGAATTCAGCTGAGTATCTTCATACAGCTGCAGGAATGCCGCAATGATCCTTTATCCCTCCAGGATGGAGCAGACCCTGGCCCACCTCACACCAGCAGTGGCCCAAGGGGAGTGTTGGACAAATGGCTACCAAAGCTGGAAGAACAAGGCTCGAGAGTCTTAATCCTCAGCCAGGTGATGAGTCCTGGATAGCTTGGGAGATGCCTGTGCATGGAGAAATTGTGAATATTGGGGCCTGGATGGACAAACTCCTCCCAACGAATGACAGGGAATGTATGCAACCATTCTGATAGCTCAGGACTTGTGTTTATGTTGGGTGCACAGGCAGGAGGTTTTGGAATTAACCTGGCTATTGCTCACATTGGAATTCTGTAGGATCCAAACTGGAATCTACCAATAGACTTTCAAGTTACTGCTCAATCGCACAGAACTGGCCCAAGCCTGTTGGAATGCTCAGGTTTATCACAATGCAGGGGAAGAAGGAACGGTGGAATGTGCAGGAATGAAACTTTGGCCAGATTCCAGGGCCATTCAGCAAGGAAGAGCAGTGGATCAAAACCTGAGTAACCTTGGGAAGGATGCAATGCTGCAGATGACTGACACGTGCTTGCCTCAAAGGACAAGAGTCACAGATGATCCTGATCACAAAGGGCTCCACTTCCTGCAGTGAGAGACCAGTTTACCAAAGCTGAGGGAAGTAGGGCTGTGAGGACACTGCAAGTACAGCATGAGAAGCAGTAGGAAAAACCCCAGAGGAAGTCCTTAAGTAGCCAGCTGTGCTCTGGGAAAGATGCAATGGACTCCAAGACACAGAGAAGATTATAGCTCAGAGAGAAAGAGAAGCCAGAATTCAGACATGAATCAGCATAAAAAAGGCACTTGATGCNTTTTCGTTTCTGGCCACTGCTCCTTGTGCTGTCACTGGCACCACTGAACAGAGTCTGGCACCATCCTCTGACACCCCTGGAGATGTTTGTAGGGATCGATGCCATCCCCTCTCAGTCTCCTCCAGACTAGCCAGGCCCAGCTTCCGCAGTCCCTCCTCATTAGAGAAATGCTCCAGACCCCTCATAATCTTTGTGGCCTCCTGGACCTTCACCAGTAGCCCCTTGTCCTTCCTGAGCTGTGGAGCCCAGAACTGAACACACACAATACTCCAGATGTAGCCTCACTAGGGCAAAGCAGAGTAAACACTCTGATGGAAAGAGGAAAAAAAGAGAAAGCATGGAGTACAAAGAAAAAGAAAAGGCAGAGGAGGAACGTGGAAAAACCCAGCTCCAGCACAGGAGCACAAGAAGGATGGTCCTGTTGATGGGCAAGGAAGGGAAAAGCAGCTGAAGCTGTGAGTACAGAATGGTTTCATCTCAAAATTTCAGAAGTAGCTCTTTAATTTAGGGGTTTTCCCAAGCTGTGTCATGTGATGCTGCACTACTTCAGACAACATGGGGTTCAGCTGGAACCGGGACACCGCGCTGAGCAGCAGTTTCACTTTTTAAATGCAGAAACTGCGGGGCTTTTTTTTTGCCATTGACACTTGAAGTAGTAATAAATTGTCTTAAAAACCCGTAACATAGTTGTACAAGCATTGAACTTTATTTAAGAGGTTCACTGAGCTGGCAAGGAGCAAATCTGACCCATTACTTCAGCCCAGCACCTGAGCACAGGGATGAGTTCAATAACCCTCATCAGGGCCTACAACCTGTGTCCACAGGAGCCCTTGGGGGAGCAGGGGGGACAATCCCCTTCATTCCCACCACTGCAGAGCAATGGAATCATCTCTACCAATTCTGAAAGTGCTTGAACACAGAATACAGAAAAGGGTCTGACTTACAGACCTGATGGAGAAAACCAAACCGTGGGATGTGGTGGGTGTTCAGGATCAAGGGATCAAACTGGAAATGAACTGGAGTGGCTGGACCTGGGATGGACACGCTGGGACAGCACATCAGCACCTACAGTGTGTTTACCTGGGTAAGGGCTGGTCCTTCCATCGAGGGACTGACGCAGCTGCTGCAGATACGTCTCTCACTCACACATTTGCTCTCTTTAACACGAAGATTTCCTACAAACTGCAAACTATTTATATCTTACATACCTTTCAAATCAAGCTATTAGTTGCACAACTTTTTTGGGATTAACAAATTATTCAAGTCCTACTATAGATTTCCAGCTCTAGCTACAAGATGTGGTCACTGTACAGGAAGGAGTTCAGTGGGATGTGGTGCTGGGCTGCAGTGAGGAAGGAGCAGTTACTGAGCCGTTCAGTTCCCTGTCCCTCTGATGTTCCATTCTCACCTGCTGTACAAAGCCCAGCACTCAGGAGCAGTCGTTCTGCCACACAGGTGGGAGTGTAGAAAAGGAGTCCTTGGCTGTACATGGCTTCCACAGTGGCTTTGTTACATCAGGTACAAACTGTACAAGTTCTCCAGGTTCCAAGAGTTCTAAGTGGCAGAAACAGTTCAGCCTGTGTTTATAGACTGGGTTTAAGCGTAAAGATTATTTCAGGTAAGGACCAGGCTGAGTAACCGGCTCCATTACGGGTTTAATACAACCTGCAATGGTACAAATATGTACATATGTACAGAGCGGGTCCTATTCACCTGCTGCTGAGCACGCTCGGCACTTCATCCTCAGCTTCCTTGGAAGTAGGAAACACTGGAGTAAAACTAGTTCAGTGTTGCAGCACCTCAAGTTCCTGGGTTGAGCTCTCTGTGACCGTGGCCTACAGGACGCCGTCGCTGAGATGGGACTTGCGGTAATCCCCCAGGTCATTCTGCAGGTCTCGCTCCTCATCATCTGCAATTACAGATCGTAATTAGATTACAATCAAAATGCTCAGATCAGATCTGATGTGGTATCACTGAAAAAATATCAAAGCACAGTTCCCCAGGACATGCTGCTGAAGGGCACAGCACCAAGCTGGCCGGGCTGGTGATGGGATGGAGTCGGCAGGGACAGGATGTGTGGCTGCGCTTCCAGCCTGGCTGCCAGCGCTGCACGTGGGGATCTCCGGCTGCAGGGCAGCCCCACCTCACACACTGCCTGACTTCAGACACTGCAGCACAGTCACACCAGCTGCTGGGCTTTGAGACTGCCTATCAAGTTTTCAAACTCCCCCACTAAAGCCCAACTCCTGTAGAAAGTGCCATTCCCAGAGTTGACACTGTACGGCTTCACAGAGGCTGGGAACCTCAGGGACTAGCACAGGGAAGTCACTGGGACCCCTTCCAGACCAAGGGCCTTCTCCCCTCAAAAACTGAAAAAAAGCTAAAACTTCAATTTTTTTCCAACTAATGAGCTTCTCCTGCACCCTGGAGCTGTTCCTTTGTACCAGGAAAGACTCTTGTTCACGGCAAAGGAAATCCAAGTTGAGTTCACCCATCTTCCTACTGGCTGCCGAGCTACCTGGAGCTCTCCACACCTTCACACCCACCACCCACCACCCCAGGAGCCAGGCAGGGGCCTGAGGGGCTCCTCCAGCAGCAAAAAGCTGGAGTTCACCTGCATGACACAGGTTTGTTCCGTAAGAAAGTGCCACCATAGCACCTGGACACCCTCCACCATCCAGCCACTGCTAACACACACAAACACACACTCTAGAAGCTGCCACTTTCAAACATGCCCTTGCCCTTCAGCAGGTGCCTGAGGGCAGGAACCAGCCAGGCTGGGTGCTGCCCTGCCCCAAGGAACATCCCCCACACTGGATATTTCCCCTGGATAATTTCAATCTAAGCCCGCACATTCCTAGAGGCAACAAAAACCATGTGGAATCCCGTGGCTTTGTGGCACACGCCACAGGCTTTGTTCAGCCTGATGCAGACCTGGGTGATGTTTTCCTGATAGTTTTTAGACAGAGATTCTCTTTCCTTTTTTTCCCCTCCCTAAACAATTATAACCACCCTCCCTCCAATCCCACAGTTCTGCCCTTTCCTGTCCTGCAGACAAATCAGTATAAATCCTGAAGCCCCCAGTTTTTCTGGAATGCTGCCCCTGGAAGCACCACCGGCCGTGCTCAAATCAATTCAACAAGCCATCAAGAACAACAGAAGAACGGCTTGGGAAATGTGGTTTGAGGTAGTAACACACTCTGCTCAGACCATCCCTCAGGAAGAAGCTTCCAGAAGTCAGACTTTAACCTTTACTACCAGCTGTTAATGCAGCTTGTCTATACAGAGACACAGAGGAGCTCATGAGGAAAAGGATCTTCCCCAAGTCCAAATTCCAAGTCACCAGAGCAGGGACCAAGCAGGGACCCCACCTGGATGAGAAATGGTTTTATGGGGTCACTGTCAGTCAGAGCTCTGCTTTTTCAAATGCCACTCACATTGCAAGTTACACAAGCACAAGCTCTGTGTTTTTCCACCACTTACAGCTGGATCACACCCATCCTTTCCCAAGTACTGGGGAATGGGGCTTTGAGGAATATTGCCCACGTCACTGTAAGTGTTCATGGCACACCTGCTGCCTGAGCCATCAGCTCCCCTGTGAAGGCCCCCACAGCCAGGTACTCACAGAGCTCCGAGGGGCAGTGAGAGCTGTGTGGGACAGGGACAGGGCGCTGCGTCCCTGCAGCAGTGGCAGCCACCTACTGCCACCTGACAGGAGGGGACAGCCAGGTGGGGGTCAGGCTCTGCTCCCAGGGAACAAGGGACAGGACAGGAGGAAATGGCCTCAAGCTGTGCCACGGGAGGTTCAGGCTGGATATTGGGAACATTTCTTCACAGAAAGGGCTGTCCAGAGCACAGGCTGAGCGAGGCTGACGGCAGCAGCCAGCACAGATTCAGGGGCAGTTACAACTTCCAGAGCCGCATCCTGGAGCCCAGGTAAGGAACTACTGCAGCGAGGAGCTGGGCAGCACCCAGCACTGAGTGAGTGGAACAGGACTCAACCATGAACCCCCAGCCACAGGACTGCTGGGCATTGCAGGGCTCAGGGACACACAGGACACACAGGACAGCCGGCACCCCCTGCCCACAGCAGCCCAGCACCATCAGCAGCGTGGCTCCCACGGCCCCACCTAGTGTGACTCACAGAGCCCCAGGATGGTCTGGGTGGGAAGGGACCTTAAAGCCCATCAAGTTCCACCCCCTGCCATGGGAAGGGACACTTTCCACTGGACCAGGCTCTGTGCAGCCGCCAGCCTGGATGAGCAGCTGCCAGCCCAGGGACCACCTGCCAGAGGGACAGGCGTGACACACAACCCCCTGCAAGGTCTGAGCACACGGGGCACAGAACAGGCTGCAGCTGGAGCAGCAGGCACTGCAGTTCATTAGAAAGCTAATTAATCACCACGGGTTCTGGTCCATCCTATTCTTTCACTAGTTCATGAGTTTCAGACTCCCAGCCCAGCTCAGCCTGCTGACCGTGCACTTAGCTGCTGCCCACAGAATCAGCTGCTTTTTACTGGCTTTGTCCATTCATTTTGCTTAGATGCCAATTAAATACGGCATCTGAAAAACCTTCAGCTAAAAACTTAATAACTTATATAACTTATATTACAAGGGTCAAAATCAGGATTTTTGTAGGATTTTTGTCCCATTTCCTATTTTTCCCCCTCTTCATTTTACACTTTGATTTAGCTGGAAATACTCTCTACATTTACACAACACACTCGCCCTGCAGACATGCAGGCCTGTCACGAATATCCCCCAAACAGCTGGATGGAGAAGGCAGACAAGGCAGGCAGAGGCAAGCGAGGGAGGCGATGCAGGAGCCACATGCAGGACAGGGAATGGCCATGCACACACGGGTGTTAGGCAGCACTGGATCAGGAGCTCTGAGGTGGGTTAGCAGGAACACCACAAGCCTGTTGAATCTGTGTACAATGCACAAAAGTGACACCTGGAATCACCACCTAAGGCCTCACTACACACCAACTCCAGGCAGGTGTGGCAAGGGCAGGAGTGAAAACATGACATTCCTCTATTTGACAATTTAGGGATGTCAAGGCCCAAAGCCATCCCAGCCAGGGGCCAGAGCTGGGGGTTTGGGTAAAACCATGTCTGGAATTTAGAGTCTTGCTTTTCCTAGCAGGAACTATACACAACTGCAGTAAGGCACCAGAACCCTCTCACTCAAGACTGTTGCATCGTTGCTGTCCCACGGAGTGAGACCCAATTTCAAGCTTGTTTGTTGTGTCTGAGTAATTTGTGATCAGCTAAACCAGTGAGGCTTTACACAAATTCAACAAGTATCTCAGCATGGATGTATCACAATGGGATGGAGGCAAGGCCCAAGCTCACCTTGGACGTCTTCTTCTCCACCATCACCATCCTCTTCCTCATTGTAAGCCAGCTCGGCCTGTTTGTCTGCCTCATACTCACCCACGTTCCCATCATCCCCATTATAATCTGCCAGTTTAGAACCCTGCTGCGGGTCCACAGGGGATTCATTCTCATCAAAGAACCGGCCTGTGGAGTAGGAAAGGAGTGAGTCAGCAGCAGAGAGGAAAGAAACAGGGAGATCCTATACGAGAGAGCAGATCGCAGGTGGAGGCGGTCGGGGTCTGTGGTAGTTCCAGCTGGAGAGAAAGGGGGGGAGAAGGGAGAGGGCTTGGGCAGGGGTTGAACAAGGCTCATGGAGCACCTCCATGCGGGAAGAATGTGCTCCATCACCCAGCACTCGACCTCGTGACACCTGACTGTCCCACACTCCTCTCTGATGGGCAGGGCTGGACTGAGCATTCGAAAGCTCCGCCCTGGACTGCCCCCAGGCACCGACACAAGGTTTCTCAAAAAGCACAAGAGCACTCACTCAGTGGAAGGGTTAGCACCCACTTTTCCCGAGGCCTGGCATTTTGCACACCCCGGAGCGATCCAGCCCACCCAGGTGACTGGCAGTGCCTGCAGGGTGTGCAGGCACTCGGCTTTCCTGTTAACTTTAACAGTTCTCAAAATGTTCCAAAGCCAGTATTTTCATCTCCTAACAAAAAATTAAGGATAGTTTCAAATCCTGAAACAATGCAGAAGGAAAATGGGAATCAGCAGGAATACATAACGAGCAGACAATCACCCAGGCACACAGTGAGAGATTAACGGTGTGATGTCAGCTCCGAGCACGGGACACAGGGAGATCACTTCCAGCCCAGTGCTTGAGGGAAGCAGATCTGAGTCTGCAGAGGTCACAGGCCTGGAAGATTGTGTAGAAATGAAAAAATGGGGATTAAAGTGTGATACAATCCTTACACACTGGGCACCAAGGCTGCTGTGGCAGGTGGTGACTCCCAGTGGAAGTAACTAACGGAGAAGTAAAACTGGAGAATGATTTAAACATAGGATTAAAAATGGACAGATGCAAAAGTGAAATTATTTCCTTAAACAATGCATATATAAAAACCAGGACAGAAGCAGCACCATGGTGCTCCTCTATATGGGGGGAAAAGCAGCAGAATTACACCTAGTGCAGCGTGGATGTACAGAAACACCAGTTTCAGGTACTTTCATGAAACAAGCAAGGAAAAAAATCATGATCTGTTTAGAAATCCGAGGTTCCATACAGTATTCATTGCCTGTTCATGTCTAATTGAGTGATCCTGGCTATTACTGTTGGTATTTTTGACACTGCATTATATACCAACCCCAGACAGGACAGGGGGGTTTGCACTTGTTAAACCCAAACCAAGCCATGGAAGACAAAGGCATGTACCCAACTTTCAGCAAAAACAGCCAGTGGATACTCCAGAGATACTGTGACAAACAAGCACTGAACGAACTGAAGCTGACAGAAGGAAAGATTAAAATGTGACAGAGATCCCAGGAAAAGCAGCAGGCCCACACAGGCTACAGACTGAGCTCAGGGAGCACAGGTCTGCTGAGCCCATCCCGTCCAGCCCCTGCCATGGCCAGGGACACCTTCCACTATCCCATCCAAGCCCCATCCAATCTGATCTTGGGCACTGCCAGGGATCCAGGGGCAGCCCCAGCTGCTCTGGGCACCCTGTGCCAGGGCCTGCCCACCCTTCCAGGGAACAATTCCTTCCCAAAATCCCATCCATCCCTGCCCTCTGGCAGTGGGAAGCCATTCCCCCTTGTCCTGTCACTCCAGGCCTCGTCCCAAGACCCTCTCTACCTCTCTTGGAGCCCCTTCAGGGACTCTTAAGGTGTCCCCAGACTCTTCTCTCCTCCAGGATGAACAGCCCCACCCCTGCACCCTCTGCTTCAAAGCTCTCAGTCACCAAAACCCAGCCAGGCGCTTGCCCACAGTGGGAGCTGCAGCGCTGTGCCAGAGCTGGGCTCCTCCACACCAGGGGTGAGTTTGTCTCTAACAGACCTTTCTGAACAGCCACTCACCACCAGGACAGAAACCTTACACAAACCCGGATCAGCTATTTCCATTCGTCATAAAGTCTCTCTCTCATTGCACCATTACAACATACAGTAAGAGTTACCCCAAAAATGAAGGAGCAAAGAGAAGAGACTAACTGGGGACAATTGCTCACTCTTGGGTACCCCCTCACAGCCTACAGTGGAGACATTTCCTTCACAGCTCCTGCCTACACAACTACTCCCCCCATCATTTCATCCATGAACAGGGAACAGAGACAATCCACTAAAAAACCCAACAACTGAAATGAGAAACGCTCTCACTCCAGAAGCTTCTTCCAGAAGCTCCTTTGATAAATAAAATAGCAAGCCTTGCACACCTCAGGGTACACAGAGTGGAAGCCAGGCCTGCCCAGGTTCCATGACAATTTGTAATACACCCATCCCCACTCCGTTACAAAGTTCCATGAGTGATATTGAAACAACCAAAGCTTTCCCAGTTTTGGCTGAATTCCTACAATATTGTCCAAAAGAGCGTATTGAAGTCAAGTAATACAGTGAGCAACTCAGCATCCTGCTTGTATCAAAGTCCTGACTTGACCAATTTAAATGTGCGGTAATTTCCAAAAGCATCTTAAATCCCGATAAGCAATTTTTTAAAAAATAACTGAATATGCATGTGAAAAATAACATATTAAAGTGTATCTTTTACCCAAGAACATATTATATTCCTTCCCAGGCTCCCTCTCCAAAGCCACCCTCTGCAATGGTACCTATTTTCCAGATAGGCACTTTGAAAATGAAGGGATTTTAAAAATATATTTAAGTGTGTGATATTAGCCAACTTACTTTGCTTAATCTTCTGCAAGTCACTAACTCGGCTCTTTGGGATTTTTATCTGGTCTAGCTCAATTTTGTGGTCTTTCTGGGTTTCCACGTTTTCTTCAAAATTCAGGTGCTGGAGGGGATTTGGAGGGATCTGCTTGGCGGTGTCGGCGTTTCCATCACTGTCACTGGGCAAACCTAAAATGTTAAAATGTGAAGTTACACTCAAAATTTTAGCAGGACAGGACTGGAACAAGCCACCTGTGGTGCAGCTTTTAACCTGATGCTCTGACATTAAAGAGACTTGATCTGTCAGCATGAGGTTTATTTCCTATGGGTTTGTCTTTTTTCTAACTGCAATTCTTACAAACCCTTTCACTGCAGGACTTTAAGTTCTCACGTCCTAAACCTTCCCCACGTCACCCTCAAGTGAGCTGTTCCCAGGGACAGGAGGACACTGAGCAGGCAACTGGAACATTGGTTTATCTGACTGTGGCGACCAAGAGATCAAGAACCAACCCCCGAGGGGGTGCTGCAGCTGTAATTAGTGCCCTAAGGAGGAACACTCATTTCAATTACTCTGTCCACTGGAGGAATCTTGAAGCACTTATCTTTGAAACTTCTAACTCAAATATAGCTGCAATTGGTCAAAAGACTCAGAAATTATTGGTGTGGAGGCTACAAGAAGAGATCATACAACAGCAGGCCAAGTGCCTCAGCCAGGTAAGAACACAACCTTGGATCCTGCAGAAATTTATCCCTGGTTTTCTTCTTGTAACCAAAACACTGCCTTGGCACCTGCTGACAGGAATTTTACCTGGCGCCAGGTTTGGAGCGTGGGGCTGTTCAGTGGGAAGATTCATAACAGACTGATGGCCTTCACTTTTAAGAGCTGAAATAAGCGGCTTCTTTAAAGCTAAAACAAAACACAGGGACAAAAGCATTAATATGAAACAAACACACTATTTACCTGGTCTTGCTCTAACAATCCTGTAAAGTTATATTTTTTTATAGTTTTCTTAATGAAAATATAAAAGATGAGATTGCAGGAGGGGCATTATCCAAAACATTCTGGTTTGAGAATTCAAACCTCTGAAGCACAGTAGAAATTATCTGACTTTACACCCCACTTGAATTTTATTACCACAGAGAGATTTTAAAAGTCTGCACTCCCTATGAACCACAGGGTGTTCACACACAACATGTACATCACCAGGAGCCAAATGTGAACGAATGAAGAGTATTTCTCCTAACCAGTGGGAGTATCTTCTGCTTTATCAGGGTCATTATCTTCTATTTCAGGCATGCCTGCATCTCCTCCTGGTTGGATTTTCTCTGCAAGACAAGAAAAGGATATTCTGCCTTACTAACCTTTCAAGCTGAACAGTGAATTTCCCTCTTGTGGAAGGCTCTAACTTAGAACAATCACTGCAGCTAATCAAGTTATCTGAGCCAAGCAATTCCTTGTTCTACTTCAGAGAAATGCACAGTCTGGAGGCTGGCAGAGGATGCAACACAACTGGCCCACTCTCCATCAGAAATACTCAAAAAAGGAAATACCTTTGCCATTTGCAACATGCTCTGAAGGCTCCTCATTCTTCACTACGTCTTTATTTTCCACCTCAGCAACCGTCTCAGGTACTGCCTGGTCACCATTGCTGGGACTGACTGCAGTGTCCTTACTGGACTGAACTTTTGGTGTGGCCTGTTAGAACAAATAAGGAGACAACATTAAACACCTCCTTGGAAACTACTGAACAAACGCCCTCAAGTTCAAGATTCCTCTGGGTAAGCAAAACTGCATTTGTGACTTCAAGGATCACCAAAGCAAAGAGCAGAGCCCTCTATGCACAAAGCTGGACCCTGAGGGTCTGGACACACAACTGGACAGAAAACACTCAACACAGAACAGCTGCAGGACATTTCTACTGCCATTCACAGGGGTTCAGTACAACACAAACAGGTTAAGGTAACATCAACCTTAACCCTCAGGTCAAGAGCCTTGAAACAATTCTAGACTGTAGGAGATGTGACTGAAATCTCTCACTCTGCCCTATTATTTGAGATGTTTATAGACAAAGTAAGGAAACAACACTTTAAGCATCTGTTCGCAGGGAAGAGGCACAAGTTCTACTGGCAGCCTGGTTCCCATAATCACACCCTTGATACCATTCCAATACCATCACAATTTGCATCACATTAGCACCTCGAGGCCCCAGCAGAGCTCAGGCTCCCTCCACAATAACCTGTGCAAGGCTGTGAGAACACAGATCCCACCCTGGAGAGCTGAACGGCAATACCCATGTTACAGGCAAGGACTGAAATCCTCAGCAATGACATCACGGAGGAAAGCTGGAGCAGAGCAAAGAATTTGGCCTCAGCTTCGAGCTCAGTCCACTGGGTGAGACAACAGGCAAGATTTCTTACACTAACACCCACTTAGGGCTGCTCAGGGGGATACTGAACACAAAGATAGGGAAGAAATGTCCCAGGCCTTCATATCTCTGAGGCAAACAGCAGGCTTTGGGCTCTTCTCATTCAACACAAACTTTCTTGGCATTACCTTTTGTTCCCGTGCAATTTGGTCCATTAATTTCTTGATGTTCTCTTCATGCTGCAGTCTCATTTCTTTGATCTGCTGCCCACACTGCAGGCTTGAGGAGAAACACACCATTAGTTACACTTCATTTGTTGGATCTGCTCTCCTACAAATAAAATAAGGGAAAAAATATGAAGTGGCACAAAAAGCCAAACCTGAGATATAACTAGAACGGTCTGTCCAAAAAGCCTGGTGCTGCCATGTGTATGGAGTGGGAATGGACTGAATACAGAAAGAAAGCAGAACTGGAAAAAAATAGGCACAGAGCAGAAAAAAACAGTAAAATAAACAGAATGGCCTTGAACATACTTCCTCCAGAAGCTGGAATGCAACCAAAAGGTCAAGCTCCACAGTTAATCTGTCCACAAATATTAATTCCACTGGGAAAGCAACGTGTCTCCCCTGGCTGTCAACAGAGAAGGTGCACGACTTCCACTATCAGTTACTGCTCCCAACTCAAATAACACAATCTGAATACACAGCCAGCTGTCCCAACTTCTGCCACAAGCCACGGCCTCAGCCCAATCACCAGAACTCCCATGCCTCACAAACTCTCAACATAGCACAGAAACAACATTTTGTGTGTGTGAAAGTTTCAAACGCTTCCCCAAGTGTTAAGCCTTCCTCACTCCTCAAAGATGCACGAGAATTTGTTCTCCCTGTTTCTCCATCATCAATTTAAAAGGCTGAAGTCAACTTAAAATTTCAATCTATACAAGGTGCTTTCAGCTTCAGTCAAAACAAACGAAATTACACTGCTAGAAAGGCAGCAATTAACAACGCTGGTGATATAGGACTGCGTCCTTTAAACTCTTTCACATGTTTGTGAACTAAATCTCCATGTAATAAAAAATACATTGACTTAAAAATGCAGAATCCATTAAGTCAAGATTTTCCTTAGCTCCTATCTCACGCTGGGGGAAGGACTACAACACCACAAAGAAACAGGACCTGAAAGTCAAATAGTCGGCTCAGGTGCATCGCCAAGTGAGCACACTCGCATTTGAGGATTAGCAGACCCAAGAGTAATTAGCACTTTTTAGTAAATACAGGTCTCCATCACCAACCTGCAGTTACCAGCACTCCTGAGGACATACCTGTCATATTCCAGCCTCCTTGTCAGGTACGTGCTGTTCTTCTTGTACTCGTGCAGCTGATCTTCCTGACGGATGAATTCCTGCCGCAACTCTGCCAGTTGTTCTACGGCAAAAAGCAAAAATCAACATGAATCAGAAAGATAAGAAAAAATGCCCCATGGCAGATACAATTTCCAATACTGTAATTTTTTTAAATTAATTAATTAATTAATTCCAATAAGTAAGAAATTGCTCAAGTTTCCTGTCTAGACATAAAGATTCTTAAACCAATTTGAAGTTGCTACTTTACTCATGTATGCCAGATGGCAGCACGAATTAGACACAAGTTCTTCTGACACTATGCCATGCCCCCTTAATGTTTCTTTACCTTTGCACTCAGAAGCCTTGCACAATGCTGTTTCACTTATCTGTTGGAAATCTTAATTTCCTGAAAGATTCTGTCACTCTGAATAACACGGAAGCGCTGCCAGGTTACTTCAAGGCAGGATGTTCAAACACTGTTTGTCCTCAGTAGGTGTACAAAAGGAGGCACCTTCCCACTATCCATAAAGCCAGCATGGATTTCCTGTCTTCACAACTGCTCTAGTTCTCCCTGCTCCTCAGGCTACAAATAATGAAGCTTCCTACTATTTTAAGCTGCAGCTACACGGATACAGGCAGAAACCACACGTGCTGTGTGCAGGCATGTTCACATCTGAGCATGTTCTGGCGCACTCTGAAGTACTCTGAATACAGCAACACCACAGGCATTAGAATCATGTCTGTACAGAACTTCAGAGATGTTTCCTGGACCTTTTCTAACGCAGCATAACCATCACAATGTTTCTGATCAAACTCTACTAAACTGTGTATTTGGCCATGGAAATGATTCTACTGTCTTGTGAGTTAGCAGAGGCAAAACACATGTTCTCTCTGCAGCAAAGTGAGAGCCAACTTGGCACTTACCCACACCAGGTAACAAAAAAATACAATCAGATTTCACATTATGGGATGTTCCAGCATCACCAGATCCTTCACTGAAACTGCATACTGCAGCACCTGGGCAGTTAAAATGCACTTCAGCCTGCCAAATGAGTTTGGCCACGAAGCCCTCACCCTTTAGACGATGTATGTCTGCCATCTGATACGAGATGTTGTTCTGCAGCTTCATCTGGAAGGAAGAAAAGGTTGGATAAATACAGGTGACCAGCAGGCTGGGGAGGGTTTGGGCTGTGAAGACTCAGGTGTGTCTGTTTGTTTTGTAAAGCTAATGTATGGAGAGGATTATCGGAGTGACGTGCACAAAGTTCCTGTAAATCTAAGCAATGTGTATTTAACAATCTCTAAGTGACATCACCAAACTGAACACTGTGCTCAGGCTTTGCTAACGAGGACTTAAATTTTAATTCCAGAACATACTTATATCAAAAGGGTAGATTGTCTGGACTAAAATAAATATGCTGCATCCTGATACTGCAGGAAGGACTGTAAACATTCAATGTCAAAGCACAGGTGGATAAAAATAAACAGAGCATCAACAGCAAAACAAATTGTTACCTAAGGTATATCATATACAGAATTATTATATTTAAATTAATCTTTTATGTGTTGTCATCTAACATCCTAACACACATTTTATTTTGAGAGGGAATCTCACACCAGTAAACTGCTACAACAGCTTTTAATTTGGCATTTTTAGTTAGGAAAAGAATAGTTACAATAAGTAACAAATGCATGTACACAAAGTCTTGAAGTAAAGATGCTTTGTCTTGTTACATAAAGACAAAAACCAGCAGGAATGAAGAGAAAGATCTGCGTGTGGAATATCTTGAGAAAGTGGGTAAAAATCCCCTCCTGCCCTCAGGCACCTCGGGTGCTGCGGCGGTTTTCCCTGCGTTTTCACGGTGACACAAAGGGTAACTGCAGGAAGGTGCTGAGCAGGGCTGTCACGCGTGGGTGACAAGGTCAGCATCACCTCTGGAACAGCACACTGCAGTGCCACCACAGCCACTCGGCCAGGACACGCTGGGACACGCACAGGGACACACAGACACACACCCAGACACAGGGGCTGTTTCAGTTCCCCCAGCCCCTGAAGGGTCTGAGTCAGTCACCTCCATTTCCTGCCGAAAAAACCCAAAACACATCTGCCCTGACTTTAGGACTTCCTCCCCCCACCTGTGCCCTCCCTTTTATCAAATCATTTCTTCTTTAAATATATTTCCCATCATGTTTTTGTTGTTACAAGAGGCACTCCGACCAGGCTGATCCATTTGCCCCGCACGGATGTGATCAGGCATTCCTGACTGGCAACTCCAGCCATGCAGGAACTGCGATGTGGTGCTTTTCTGCAGCACACAGGGTACACGGAGCACGCACCCGACAGCTCCTGGCACACAACACAGGTTCCTTGGGCAGCAGAGTTTTTGTGCCAGCCTGCAGGATCCTGGCTCATCCCTGGCAGCAGGGCACACAGGAATGCAGGCAAATTCTGTCCCATGCCCAGAAAAAACACCAAGAGGGTCCTGGGGCGTGGAGAGGCATCACCACAGCTCCCACCTATGACAGGACACAGTGCTGCTTCACAAGGCTTTTCCCAAAAAAAGAAAGCAAGCAGAACTGGAAAATTAGGGACAGAGCAGAAAAAACCCAATATGGCCTTGAACGTATTTCTTCCAAACCCTGGAATATAACCGAAAAGTCCAGCTCCACAGTTAGTCTGTCAGCATTTATTAATTCCACCAGGAATGTGATCTTTCGGTAACCTGAGCTCCCTGACCACAGTGCTCTGAAATAGGGACAAAACTACTCCCCCAGGGACACTCAAGGAGCCTCCTGGCATGTCTGAGCCAGGTTTGCCTCATGGTCTACCCACCGAGGCATTCAAGACCCCCGTAAAGGCTGTGCAGAGAAAATGCCATCAGTGACAGCCTGGGTTGGACTTGCAGAGCTTCACCTCAAAAGCACAACTGGCCCTGCAGGGACACACAGGGAAGCAGAAGACACAAGTCACCACCAAGCCTCTCCATCCAGTGGGCACCCACCATGCCAGCTCCCCCTCCAACAACCCAGAACAGGGGAGCAGGTACACCCAGTGATTTGTTGTGATTCTTTTGCAAAACCACAGGCAACAATCGCATTTTTTAGTCTTCCACTCTAATGCAGTTGTTTCCCAAAACTCAATAAATCTACAAACAAAGCAGATCCTGGGAAGCAGCAGGGTCTGTTTTCAGACCCTCGTCTATCAGAATTCCTCACACACAAACCCTTCCCACTGGCCCCAGCTCATCCCATAACCACGTGCCTGGCTGGCAGAGGGGCTGCTGTCTGTGAGCAGGAGTTGCATGGGAACGTGCAGCACTTTTAGCACACAATCTTTCATTTTGGTGATTTTGAATTTCAGAGAGAAGTGACAGAATTTATATCCAAACCAGCTCAGCTGACAGCTAATGTCCCTCATCTGAAGGATAGAAAAGGAAGAAGCTTTTTTATGATTCATGGGATCTGTTCCACCTACACATGCAAAACCCACACTCCATGAGCCATGGCGCAGGTCCAGTTCTTGCTGGGCCATGTCCTCCTTTGGTCTAGACCTGCTTGTATTGCTGAGATCTCAGGGGCTCCTCAGAGCCTTTCCAAGCATTGGGGACGGAGAAAATAAACCCTCACTAGCCCAGTGAGCCCTGCACAGGAAAAAAACACCAGAAATCTTGTGAATGGACATGTGGCAACCCTCCAATGCTGTCTGTGTTGTGAGTCTTGCCAGGTAACAACTCCACATTGCTGCTGTCCAGCTACAGCTCTGCAAACCAGGGAGTTACCGAGTTTTGGCAACAAAGAGCAGACCCAGCTGCTCCCAGGGATGTTTGACCAAACGGCTTCGTCCCAAGCATTTCCGGGCAGCAGGTAAGGGCAGGGCTGCGTTGCACACCTGGCATGGCCAGCAGCAGATGTGGAATGAGAGGTGCTCCCTGCACGCTGGGCACCTGCCACCTGGAACCTCCCCACCACAGATTCCTGCCAGTCGTGCCTTTTACTGCACTTATTGCAAACGGATGTGCAAAGCTATGGAAAAACCCCAAAACCTAACGGCACGCTGCAAAAAAAAACATGGAACACTCAGGAAGCTGATGCAGTACCTGCCCAAATTCCAGGGCAGGTATTACCCCCTGTTTGCCTCTCCCAGGGAGCTCCAAAAGAGAACTCCTTGTTTGTTCCAAGGTCGAACAGACCCTCAGGAGCTCACCCCAGGGTGACAGGAGAGGAGAATTCCCAAGAATTCATGCTTTTTCTGTTTCTTTATAAACACAAGACACAAGTGCAGGCCTTCCCACATTTGTTTCCAAGAGCAAACAACACCCTGGTGCAGCCTGACAGGCTTATTCCACAAGCAGGGAGGAGAGGAGAGCCAAGGATTTGGTCCTGACTCCAGAGATCCCTGAGCCACGAGGAAGCTGCTGCAGAAACTGGAGCTGCCTCAGCACTGGGAAAGGCCCTTGATTTATGTGACCACAAGGCAAAGAACCTCAGCTTAGGACAAAGGAGCACAAAGCAGAACTGACACTGACAACCACCAGAGCAGAATCTTCAAATGAGTTTTCTGTCAAATGAGCCTGAATTTGTTGTAATCACTCTATACCGGTGTTGGGGTTTTATTTCAGCTCCTGCATTTCACAAATGGACCAAGATCACAGGTAAAGAGCACTTTGGTCAAACAGACTTCCCAAATTCTATTTTGAGAGGAAAAAAATTATCATTCAAGCTTCTTTTGGTCAGTCACTTCATATTTACTACTGTTTCCTTGTGACAGACATTCATTCTCTAAAACAAAGCTTTATTCTCTACTCTCAGAGAAGTAACAGTCACTTAAGTACAGTCAAAGGGTTTTAGAAAAAAAAGCAAACATTGTTGCCACTGAGAAAAGACAGTGGCTTACACGGGAGGAAAAAGGGCCAGCGACCGGTTTTTGATGAAATCCTACTATTCTGGCCTCTTAGGGCACTCTGAACATTTCAAACACAAGAGAAAGGATGTTCAAAAGCTACCAGTTCACACGGCCTTAACTGTCACCTTCTCGAACAAAGAGGGAAGACACACAGGGCACACACTGCAGGCAATTAATAATAAATTTAATTTGGGAGGTTTACTAGGCACGTTTCTCCTGCTGCCCTCCTGCTCTGCCCTGTGCAGTGTCACACTCAGAGCATCCAAAGCCCAGGCAGATCTCTGGGAACACCACAGTGGTGGGCAGGCAGGGGCAGCCCAGCAGCACCGTTTGTACCCCGTGCATCCGAGCAGGCCCCAAGCAGGAATGCAGTGACCAGTGCTGCACCCCCTGACTTAGTCCTTGTCTTTTCCCCTGGTGTTCTACAGGAACACATCACAGATTACAAAAAAAAACAACAAATTTCTCGCATTAAAAGCACGCCTTGCCATGCAGCCCAGTAACTGCTCACAGAATCCCAGAGGCTGGAAAAGCCCTCCCAGACCCTCGAGTCCGAGCTGTGGCCGATCCCCACCTTGTCACCGGCCCAGAGCACCGAGTGCCACGTCCAGGCCTTCCAGTCCTTCCCTGGACACCTCCAGGACGGGGACTCCACCACCTCCCTGGGCAGTTCCAATGCCTGACCACCCTTTCCAGGAAGAAATCCTTCTGGAATTGTTCACAATAGCTTACCTGAATCCTGCCAAGGGAGTTTTACACCCACAGGCAGTTACACTAACACACCAAACAAGCTGACTGCCCTTTTGCAGACAGAGGGGAAGTATCTTGGCTAAACCCCAAATGCTTTACAATCACTGAATCACTGAGGCTGGAAAACACCTTAAAGATCATGGAATCCATTTCATATCCAATTGGACTTTTTATTAAAATCTCTGGAAAAATAAAAATTAAAAATACGTTTGCTGAACACACAAAGGACTTAATTTGAATGGCTCAGTAGGAAACTTTAATGCAAACTTAATCAGTTTGAAGGAGACTAACTCTGGAATAGAACATGCACATATTCAGTTTTTTGTCACAATTAAATGCATTTTCTGAGGCTGCTCATCGAATGTGTAATAAGAAAGGGCCAGAAAAACAAACCTAGCCAGCAATAACCCTGGAGAGTGTGACATTTCCATAAATCCTACTGTGAGAACAGTGTTCAATGAGCAGAGTGATGACCTGCATGCTAATAACAGCCCGCATGCCCCCTGAGCAGGACTTGTGTGCTGAACCCTGTGAACTGCCCAGCTCAGGACAGTTATGAAAGCGGAACAGTGAAAGTTGAGGCATTCACTCATCTTCCACAACAAATGAAATCACCAGGCCACCCCCACTGAACGGGCCAGCTGAATTTTCTATGAGCTTGGCTTCTCCAAGCCAAGGAAAATGACACGTTAGTCAGCAGCAGGGTTGTTTTGTGTTTTTTTTCCCAAAGTACATGCTGGCAGCATAAAAATCAGAGTGCGCTGTACCGGGCATTCCAAGAGGCAAGCTCAGGGTACTACTGAACACCACACTGGTTTAATTTCCCTTGAAACTCCAGTTTTACGACTGTGTCTGGCTTTTTGACTGATCACAAAAGATTAAGCAATCTCTGCAAAGACAGAAAGCTAAAAAACAATAAGTAAATTTGAAACAGCCGTCTGGAAACGAGCGATCTCTGGGGATTTCCATTGTTCACACTCAAACACACACACACACACACACACTGGACAACTTCAGCTCTTGTTGGGGACGTTTTCAAAAACCTGAGTGCGCTGCAGTTGTCCCAGCAGCACCAAACCTGCGCCTCGGGGCCTTGATTCAGTCCCGGACTGCAGCGGCTGCGGGAACACCTCGGGCAGGACTAACAGCGGCCCGGGCCGGGCCGCGCCGCAGGGCACCGGGAACCCCGCCGCCCCCTTCCCTTACCTTGCCGTCCTCGCACCTCTTCACCTGGCCGTCCCTGGCCTGCAGCTGGCTGCTCAGGTGGCTGTAGTCCGCCTCCTTCTGCTCCAGCTGCTTCCTGTGCGAGTCCACCTTGCCCAGGAGATCGGAGTTCCGCCGCTCCAGGCGGCCCCGCGCCACCTCGGTGCGCTGGGCCTGGCTCTGCAGCTCGGCCAGCTCCTCCCGCAGCAGCGCCTGGCGGGACGCCGCGTTCCAGCAGTGGAAGGCGAGCACGGCGATCACCGCCAGCAGCGCCACGAGCACCAGCGAGGGCAGGCGGCCGCCCCGGCGGTTCGCCCCGAACCCCACCATGGGGGAGGCCGAGGGCTTCAGGGGCTGCGGGGAGAGAACTCAGGGGGGCCCTGAGGGTGCGGGTGGATGTGAGGGGAAGGGG
>VZTX01030147.1:0-11108 GCA_013400915.1 Pardalotus punctatus | reverse complement strand
CGGAGCTCTCGCGACAGCCGGGGCCATCGTGACCTGCGGGTGGGGAGAGACCGCGACAGCGTCGTGCTAGGGGACATTGAGAGCCCGCTTGTGTCGCCCCTGGCCGTGCCCAGGGACACCTTCCAGTGCCACCGCCCCGTCCGGCCTGGCCTTGGGCACTGCCAGGGATCCAGGGGCAGCCCCAGCTGCTCTGGGCACCCTGTGCCAGGGCCTGCCCACCCTCCCAGGGAACAATTCCTTCCCAAAATCCCATCCAGCCCTGCCCTCTGGCAGTGGGCAGCCATTCCCTGTGTCCTGTCCCTCCGTCCCTTGTCCCCCGTCCCTCTCCAGCTCTCCCGGAGCCCCCTTAGGCCCTGGAAGGGCTCTCAGTCTCTCTGGAGTTTTTTCCAGGTGAGCACGCCCGGCTCTCCCAGGCCGGCTCCAGAGCAGAAAGGCTCCAGCGCTTTGGGGCAGGAACATCGTGGGCTTTTCAGCCCCACGCCTGGGAGGTGTTCCCTCGGGGGGCAAAGCGTGTCCTCAGAGTGAAATGAAGGATTTGGAACGTGGAGGGTGAATAATTTTTTTATAAGAATCGCTCAGATAATGCATTTTTTCCTGGGCAGATTGGCTCACACCCCGTTAATGTCACTGTGCTGCTGGTTCTCACAGGGGGAAATGGCACACAGAGCTAGGCTGAAACGTGGAACCAGCTCCAGCCACGGCTGCAGCCGCTGCCTCGGTGTGCGGGGAGAGATCACAGCACAGTCAGGTGTGTGTGAGCACCCACAAGGAGTTTGGGCTTGCCTTTACCCCCTGTGGTGGGCTTTATAGCAGTTCTGCTGCGCTGCTCGGCCAAGCACCTCAGGCAGCAGTTTCACTGTGAGCTCCTGGGCACAGTCCAAGTACCTCCAGCTGCAAATGGTGCCGGGAGGATGTGGGACAAATGGAAGATCAGTTTTCCTCCTAAAAGAGGCAAAAAGAGCAATATTTGAGAAATAAAATACCTTCCTGAGACACAGCATACATGGTGCAGAATGTCAGCTATGGCAGTGATATCACAGCTTTGTCTCTCCTGCCTGATTCCGTACCTTACGTACCAATATTTGCACTTCAGCACTTTAATTGCTGCCACTCTGACAGCCCATTAATTTGCCGGCCTGCTCTCTGCAGATGGCAGTGCAGATTCACATTCCAAATCCAGTGCTGCATATTTTTGTCCTTCTGAAGCTGGATAGTTCCAGGCTTTAAGTCTGCCCTGCTCAGCTTATTCCTTCTGGCTGCACTTACTCTGTGTTAACCTGACCACTGTGAGCCAGGAAATGTTTGTCTAAATAATGGAAATACAATATAAATGTGACAGATTTGAGCTCAGAACTATACCTGCATTTATTTTATTTAATTTATACCTGTTTTTTACACACTTTGGTTTTGTACCAGCCTTTAAGAGTCAGCTCAAAAATCTCTCCACACAGTGCTCAGCGGTGTTTCCCCCTCTCCTGTTTCAGCTGTTCCTGTTGGAATTTGTTTGATTTCCCAGCTCCTCAGAGTTCGGGGTCAGAACTGGCCCCTGCACGTTTTTTGTGGTTTCCTTTGCATATCTGGGAACTGAGGCAATACCAGGGAGTTTTGTTTTTCCAATTAATTTGCCGTTTAATTTCATCTGTGTTCCATTCCCTGTGATCCTGTCCTAGTCTGCTCTTTTCCTGGTTGGAAAGGTATGCCTGCTCCCTGTCCCTGGCTCCAGTCTTACACTGTGTGTTGGAATGATGTATCCATGTTCACTCAGCCTCTGACAAGAACTCGGCTGATCCTTGGCTTCTCTGCCCACGGTCTGGTGTGAATGGGGAGAGCACTCACGTTGTTTCACCCTGAAACACAGAGCGAGCCCAAGAAGTCTTAACCCCTGTACCTATCATGGAGAAAGCAAAGGATCCAAAGAAGAAAATTTGTTTGGTATTGTATCAAAACCTTCCAGATCTTTCTGTGCATCTTCTCCATTTGTCTGCCACTAACCAGATTAATATACACAATGCTTTTGAAGAAAAGAATAGTAATAAAACAGCGAACTCTTATATTCATTGAGATAATCAAGAAGTAAAACAGCCAGCATTTATGGATTTTTTTCTACATCACAGAGAAGAAAAACTGATGTAACTGAATGACTTTTGTGTTAGCATTACCAGGATGTCATAAAAATGTGCAGAGGGTGGATAATATAAAGTTACAGTTGTTCTGGAAGGTGTTAACATTTTCCGAGGAAGAATGGTCAGAACTGGTGGTGCTGCAGAGGAGTGTAAGCTGCAGCATGAGAACCTTTGTCAAGGGAGAAAATACGCACAGGAACCTCAAAAACTGCTGCTTCAACCCTTGTACTGTACCAGCCTAGGAGACGGCATCCTTGCTGATGAAATCCATCATATACATTCGATTTTCTTCTTCCCTTCAGGCATTCCACTTTGCAAAAGAATTGCTGATTATTTGCTTTCCTTTTTTTTCCCCGCTGTGAAGTTGGAAAGTTTAGGAGCCCTGCATGTGGTATATTTAGAACCAGCATTGTATTGTTACTGTCATGGCACTTTTATCAGTTAAAGCAATAAAAAATCTGAGTTGTTGTTCCAGCCACGTATTTTGATCCCTTCAGAATCCAGAGCAGGTTTTTAAATTAAAGATAAATTTAGCCGTATTTATTTTTGTGCATAATTTAACTCAAAGATAAGAAGACAGTCTGATTTAATAATCTATTCAGCATTACAGAAAATTGGTGATTTAAAAGACTCTGATTAAAGGTTCTAGGATCCTGTTTCCTTCCACTGTAGCAGAATAAACCATTTTTTAAAAATGTATTACAAATTCGTGGTTTTTGCAAACATTCTGAACACAGAACTCAAATTATCCCAGACTTTTAGCATATCCTTAAAAACCTATTAGCATACTCCATCTGTTGGTATGCCAAGTAGCTGTCCAAATGAGCAGCATTTCCATGGAGATTTGTAAAACTACAGTTAAAGTAGGAAAACAGCTCTAGCAGGGGGATGGCACTGGAGGGGGGTTTTACTGGAATGTGTTGTTGCAGCTGGGGGGTGAGGCTGATGCTTAAAGCACTATTGTCCTGCCCAGTGTCCAGCACCTCCTCGCCTCAGAGCTGTGGCTGTGAACACTCTGGGTGCTCGTTTGCAGGAAGAGCAGTAAAAATCATTCATTTCCATTTCAGCACATTCAATGAGTACCCACGAGTGGCCCCCAGTGCTCTGGTCTGGTTCAGCATCCCTTTCCCCTCTCTAATAAAGCATCTCTTTCCCTTCTCTAAGAGTGTAACTTGGGCTGCAGAAGCCAATTAAGGCCCATTGACTTCTAAGGAAAATGTTTGCTGTATCTCTGAAGGGTGAAGATGGCACTCGAGCAGCTGGAGAAGGAGTTCAATGGAATCAGAACTGGAGTTTAGAGCTGAAATGGGGTTATGTTTATTTATGGACACCTGAGGTTTGGAAATCTTTCTGAGAATAAGTGCTTTGGTGTGAGGTATCAGAATCAATCTCTTAGAACATGGTGCTTTATGAAAACAAAGCCAGGAACATCTGGGATTGACTCACCAAATGCCAGCCCAAAGAGCAGGCCTGGATCCAGGGAACTGTGATTGGCTTGAAGCTGCGTCCCAGGCCGGGAGCAGGGAGCGCATCTGTTCCTGGGAAGCAGCTGGGGAGGCTCAGTGCAGTTTGGCATTTTGGAAAAAGGTGCTTTCTCTCAATAGTATTCTGCAGAAGAAGGTTTGTTTTCATTTCTAGCAGCAGCTCCAAGGGGCTGGTGGAATTCCTGTAACAGCAAATGACATTTCCAGCAAGGATAAAACCACAGCTGCTGGCAGGAGCTCCCATAGGTTATTGCGGATCATCGCTGAAAAGGCAAAGCATTGATTTTGGAGTGATTTTTGCGGGGAAGTGTGTGTGAGGGAATGAGGAGTGAATGGGAATGGGCACTGGGAATGGTTTTGTGCTGAGCTTCAGAGAGGAGCTGACGGCTCAGGGCTCCCGGAGCTGCTGGGGATGCAAACCAGGCTGGGCATACCCAGAGCACACGTGGGGGATCAGGTGCCCCTTTTCCCCGTGACAGGAGCGGCTGCAGAAGGGGAGGGCATTGCTGTGGATTTCCCCGGGAAGGGATGAGCTCCAGAGGGGCAGAGCTGCAGCCAGCAGCCCCTGAGCAGCTCTTGAAGGTGGCTGGGGGAACAAGAAGTGGGGCAAAAAGAAAAAGACCCGTGGAGATGGGGTAGCTGTGGCCCCAGAGTGGGTGCAGGAAGCTTGTGGTGATCCCCTGCTCCCCAAAGGAAAGGTTGTGTGTGCTGGGAAGGAGCTCAGCCCGAGTGCAGACGAGTATTTGAGCACAGGGAGTTGTGGTTCTGTTGTCTCACGTTGTGGTTTCACAAAACATCCACCTCAATTACTGTTGCTTTGTTGCTGGGGAGCACAAGCAGAAGAGGGAAATATTAATTTAAATTTAACTCTGCTAAATATACATGAGATTTCCTGGGACAAAGAAAAGACTTCTGTAGCTTGAGGGGGTGTTGCTGTGCCAGATTTCAGAGGCTCTACTACAGCCAATAACATTCTTGGAACAGCTTAGTTGGAAGCATTTTTATAACATTTTTTTAGGCAACACAAATACAGCCATTGCCTCCAGGAGCGTATGGGATTGCTGTGGAAGTCACACCAAGTATATCCGTGTGGTGCTGATTGTTACTGGAGTTATTTTGGGAAATTAGAGAGAGTCCAGGATAATACAATTTGCAGATAATGCCCTTGAAATTTAAAGAAAATGTTTAAAAATGCATGTCTGGCCTCACTTTCCCCAATGATTATGGTCACAGCACATACATTCAGATATTCCAGGGGCAGGTATTCTGTGTTTTCACTTCCTCCAGGACAGTGAAGCCCTTCTTCAACTCTGGTTTCTGGAACTGCCTTTTAATAAAGACTCCAGCTGCCACATGATGCCAGTTACAGTAGATCTAAGTTAACTGCATTTCATGGGTCAAAAAGTAGACAATTCTCCAATAAAGGTCTTATTTAAAAAATCTTTCTGATGCGTGGTATTATATTGAGGCGCTTTCTAATAAATGGGAATTGGTTACATGAAACATCTTTTTAAAAACCTTAATTTGAAAATGTGAGTGCTGCTAAAATAATTGATTTCTGAACTGGTTGGGATGGTGGCAGTTTTGTTTGGTGCTGCTAAAATAATTGATTTCTGAACTGGTTGGGATGGTGGCAGTTTTGTTTGTTGCTGCCTATTCTAAATTTGATAACAGCTTGAGGCCAAGATTTTAAGGCATTTAAGCATCCCCTGCTCCATCAGGGAATTTTTTTCTCCATGCACCAAAACCCCCAACAGTTTTGCCATAACGTATAAAGGTTCATGTAAAGTTTCACAGGACAACATCTCACCTTGTCCAGGCTGTGCTTTGGATTCACAGCTGGGAACTGATGTTTTTGTTTTAATAATTAAATATCCCCAAACTCACATTAAAGGAACAAGCCAAAGCTCATGATGCTGAGGGTCTCTGCTCGTCGGGGGTGAAAGCGTTCCACGAGGAGGGGGTGGATATTTTGGTGGTCAGAACTCAGACTGGCTGGGAAATGCTTCACCCAGTCAGCCTTTCCTCTTAGGAGAGGTGCTCCATCCCTGAGTCCTCAGGAAGCCTGCAGGAGTCAAGAATATTCTGAATATTTCAGCCTCAACCTCTGGATTTTTCACTCCAGCTGCTGAGCCCCGCTCTGACCAGCACCGGCCGCTTCCCACGGAGATGCTGTAGGAGTTGGATTCCATGATCCTTGGGGTCCCTTCACGTCAGGATACCCTGTGGTTCCATGATCAGAGGCCGGGGTGCCCCGTGCCGTGCCCCAGCCGGGCATCCCAGCACTAGATGGTGCCAGGCACCGCCGTGCCACGCGTGAGGAACGGCAGATCCGATTGCACGGGCACTCGAGCGAGGCAGAGCCATAAAACTCCGCTGCAAACAATGTTCATCAATTATGGCATAAGTACTGGGCTACGATAAAATCAGCAATTAAGGCCAAATGCTTATTAAGGATTGAGAGATTCAATGAGAGCTCACTGGGCCGTGAGGAGCAGTGCTGGAGCCCGGCTGATTCCTCTGCTTTTCCCAGCTTATACACAAATGGCTGCTGCAGTTTACCATTCGCTCCAGGAGACAATTGGGAATGGCAATTCCAAGGGAAGAGCTCTAAAAGGTCGAGTAATTTGTTGCAAGCAGGTGATGATGATTTCTGTACGTGCGTGCAGAAATCCACTGTCTCAACAGCCCGATTCCTTGTGCTGTTTGTGCCCCCTGCTTAGGTCAGAGTTCTGATTCCTGCCCTAGGTGGTTTGGTTTTTTTTTCTTGTAGAATAAGAAAGCCACAGATTGAGCATCAGAGATTGTTGGGGTGTGTGTCAAACCCTGACATGAGCTTGGAACATGTATTGTATTTTTGTATTCCCAAATATATTTTAAGAGCGCCTTCCCTTGTCCTGAAGGGAAAAAGAAAACAAATTATTATTGCAACACCTGGACTGAAAAGCACTTTTTATCCTACTTGGGAATCTCCTGTGTTTGTTTCTGCCTTCAGAGTAGAATCCCAGGATTTGAATGATAAACTCCTGGTCGCAATTTGGGCAGCTTTCCTTTTTTGCTCTGAGAGGAATTAGCGTTTCAGTGTAGGAAAAGCAGCAGATCGAGCTGAGGACTAGGAGAGCTCTCTGTGTGCATTGTGCATTAGCATAGTTTCAATTATATATAAAGTGTGCATTTCTAATTTAATTTAGGTGTCAGTGAAACAGCAGCCCTTGAACAGTGGATATTTACGGGCTCTCCAGCACAGAGCTGAACCCAACCCCACTCCCTTTATGCTCATCACATTAACAGGAACCATCTTCCCTGGGACTTCTCTGGGAACCTTCCAGAGAATTCTGAGCGCTCAGGCAGCCTGTGCAGGGCAGAGGAGGGACAAGAGGAGACAGCCTGGGCATTTTCCCAGTTCAGTGCTGGCTGTGGGTCAGGGGACAGGGTTTACAGAAGCCAAAACACTTGGACGTGCTGGTCCTTCCCTAGCAGAGCAGCGCACCAGGTGTGTACTGTAGTGTGGACTCGGGGGATTCCCAAGTCCCTTCCAGGTCTGCTAGCCATGGATCACTGCAGTGAAATCCTGGGCTCTGATCTTAAAGGCAGTGGAAGCAGACATTGCGTAGGTGCTCCTGCAAAGACAAAAGGAATATTGAGCCAGGTTAAGGAAAAGCTGACATAGGGCAGAAATGGGATACGTTTTCAAGAGCAAATGGTTCCATTAAGTCCAGGGAAGTGCTTGTGTCCTTGGAAGTCAGAGCTGGCCTGAAGTACCATATCCATCCAGGGCATTCAAAAACTGAACAGGCCTTGATGTGCTACATTAGGTTACAAATCATTTAAATAATGCTTCCAGAGAAGATTCATGTTTCCTTGTCCCTCTGACTGTGGTTCTTCCTGTTCCTGCCTTTGCTCCTTGTCCTCTGCCACACACCCGCTACAGAATTTTTGTTGCTCTCTAAGTGCCAAATTGCTTCCCTCCCGTCACTGGATTTTTTTAATGTTCTGTCTAATTAAGGCCTCGGAGCCAAGACGTGCAGAACAAGGGGGTCAATTGTGCTCCCACTTCCATGGTGCAAGCCTAGAGTCACTCTGCGGAACGCTGCAGTAAATTTCCATGAGCCCCGGCGGAGCTGCTCCGGCTGGGCAGCTCAGGGGGAGCTGATTCAAACCCAGAGCATCAGGAGGGCACTGAAGACAATCCATTACCACAGGGAGCTCTTGCACTGCATGGGAATGAGAAAAAGGAGTACCTGGGAGGGAGCCAGGCTGCCTCATCCCGGGGTGTCCTTGGGAGCGCTGCTGTCGTGTGGGGCTCTGGGAATGAGGGAAAAGGAGGGTGGGTGGGCATAGGGAACATCCTCAGTGGCCATAGCTGCTTTCCCTCTCCAGATATCACAGTGTCACAGAATCCCAGCATCACTGAGGCTGGAAAAGGCCTCCAAGACCGTGGAGTCCAACCCGTGACCAATCCCAGCCTTGTCAACCAGACCGCAGTGACGGAGCTTTTCACAGCAATTGGATTCCTTTTCTGCCTTCTAAATGTTTTTAACACAGGATACAGGTTGGCATCAAGAGCATTCCTGAGGGAACAGAGAGCTCAGGAAGGGGAATGATTGTCAGGGCTGCTTCAGTGATGGGCACAGTTTAATGGGATGGCTGCGACCCAGGCTGGAGGTTGAGTAGGGAAGTGATGCAAGGAAGAGAAGAGAAGAGAAGAGAAGAGAAGAGAAGAGAAGAGAAGAGAAGAGAAGAGAAGAGAAGAGAAGAGAAGAGAGAAGAGAGGTCACGTAAATAACATCATCCCGCGTGTTTGCTGTGAGCAAGCAGAATGTGAGTCGGGCAGAAATCTGTCTCTGTCAGGGACTCCTGCCGATCCATTTCTCCATGGATCAGCCGCACGTAAAGTTAATCTGCTTATGCAGCAGCTGAGAGACTGAGATGCCCTCAATGCCCTCATCTCATCCCTGCATCCAGACAGAGTTTCCAAATCCCAGGGGAGCGAAAATTCCATCTGCATGTGGGGTGACCACTCCTCATGCCCCTCCTTTCCTCTCCCCCTCTGCAAGGCGTGGGTTGGGACAGGACTGGGAGGGAGTGAAGTCACCTGTGAAGGCAGGAGTGAAGTCACCTGTGAAGGCACGTCTCATGGAAGATGTCCCTGGCCACGGCTTTAAGATGAGCGTTAAGGTGCCTTCCTACCCAAACCATTCCATGATTCCATGGTTCTGTGGGCAGGGTGGAAGCTTGTGGGCTTCGAGCCTCAGTGTCACTTCAGATCGTCCATGTCCCTGTCCCAGGCGTTCAAGGGAGTCACACGTACGTGTGTCCTCTAGAACCGTGGGCTGGCCTCCAGCGATGGCTCCTTGTCCTCACCAGCAGGGACCGTGTCAGCCACGCTGCTCCAGGCACTCTGGTCTGACCAGTGTCACTGCACAGCCACAGGAGCTCAAACACCACGAGAAGGAAAGGAAGAAAACCTTTATTTTGTCCTAATTTAAAATCAGCCAGAGTGTGTAGGTTGGAAAATTCAGTTCATGTTTGTAAACATTAGCAGCAAATGTGTAACTTAATCTGCATCTTGTTTTATTTATTTCATGTAGAGTATCATTCATAATATCTCATCCTTTATTTTACAATAACATTTATAATCACATTGCAAGGGCCAACCAGAATTCATCCATGAAGCATCCTTCTGATTCATTTCTAGATAGACACCCTGGGAGATAATTTGCATTCACTACAGGTGTTCTTCACCACCCCTGGACCTGTGTTCCTTATCACCTGGCCTGATGGGTCAGCACAATCCCTTCCCTTTTGTCGGCAGTGCTGCCTCCAGACCCACCTGCTCCATGGTCCAGGGGCTGCTGCGTTCCAGGGAGCTCATCCATGTCTGTATTCCCGTGTTTCCTGTCACAAACAGGGCAGGGTCATTGCTGTGGGGATGGCTCACGCTGGGCTCCTGGGGATGCTGCTCCTGCTCCTGCAGAGCTCTGCAGCATCGAGCTGCACCTTGGGCACGTTCCAGTTCCACTTTGGAACACCCGTGTGGGCAGCACGGCCCATGGTCAGGACACTCCTGTGCTGCATCGCTGCGGAGCAGGGAAACCACCGAGGGAACGCTTCCGTGGGGAAGGGTGTGGGGTGGGGAAGGGCTGGGGCCAGCCTGGACACACGTGTGTGCATCCTTGACTTCCCTGTTTTAGCAGGATTTCTGAGCTCCCAGTCACAAGCACCCCTTTATTTAGCTTTATTTAGCTTTGCTCTGGAGGAGACCACAGCCAGTGCGTTCTGAAAGTACTTTTTCCTGATTACTTTCCCTTTCCAGCTGCATTGTAGCAGGACAGCAGGTCAGCCAACGAGACATCCTGGACTTTCAACTGTGTCCTAAGAGGATCATTTTTCCAAGCCCCCTCATCCTCACAGAGATTTCTCTCCCTGCTTAGCACCACTCACAGCAACAATCCCATTCTCATCACCTGAGTGCCTTCAACAGATTCTCAGTCTCAACAAGGTAATTAGATTAAAGTGTTTAAAAAAATCTCTTTCACAGTGAGGCATGAGCTGAAAGCAAGATGCTTCTGCTCATCTAAGAGAGCAAGAGCCATGTATTGTATCAGTTAATTGGTTCAACTAGAACTTGGATAATTCAGTTACTCCAGAGTGAGTGATTTAATAGCACACCCTCCAGTTCCCAGCAGCCCGGTGTGCAGGGTGTGTGAAGATGAGCAGCAGGGCTGTGTGCAGGCAGGGCTGTGCAGGGTCCTGCGAGGAGCTTCGGGTGTCTTCAGCCAAAACAGCCACCAAGGGCATGGTCCTGCCTGGATAAAGCGAGGAGCAAACAGCAGGTGCCCAGAGAGGGGTAATTATTCCTGCAGACCTCTTCACAAAGGTCATCCTCAGACGATTTTAGTGCAGCCTCTTCAGCCTGTGCCTCAAGACTGTGTCTGTTACAGTGATCTACATTTTTAGCCCAGTTTTCCCCAGGATGGAGTGTTGCAGTCACACCATCTGGCTGCCTGCACCGCTCCCCCCCAGAGCCCTGGTGCCTCCCGTGCTCCTGTGGCAGAGCGTGCAGGGCTGGCAAACCTGAATCTGAGACCCCAGAGAGGGGTGAGGGCTGTCAGGCAGGCCCAGGGTGATGTCCCCTCGGGCTGGGGGGTGAGGAAGCCCTGGGGGTCTCTCGGGAGGTGTGTCTGGGCACAGGACCAGCTGCTTTGGAATCAGGTGTCTGCTTCTGCCACTCAGAATTGTGCTGTGTCTCTGCACAGACACTCTCAGCTCTTTACTTGGAGGCGTTTTTGCGTGTGGGTGGGAGTGTCCCTGGAACAGACCTGTCCTTCAGGCCTTTGGGGGCTCAGATCCAGCCTCCCAGTTTCTCTGCAGACCCCTGTGCTGGGACCTGCCCTGCTCAGAGCCCAGGTCAGGCCGTGGGCACTTCCCGTTCTGGAGAGCCACAGCTTGGTCTTGGCTGTGCCCTGCACCCCCAGTCACCCCAGGGTCCCCCCAGTCA
>VZTX01030146.1:0-16287 GCA_013400915.1 Pardalotus punctatus | reverse complement strand
ATATATATACACACACAAAACATGGTATTTCTGGGATTGTTTTTGAAGAACAGATGATATTTCAAACTCCTTAATGACTCCCCTCCATTTTTCTGCCAACACTGTTCACTCTTCCATCTGTCCAGTCATATAAAGACAGAATTGTTGCCACTGGAGTTTCTAATTAGCTAACATAAAAAGCTATCAACAAGAAGTAGAATTTATATCTCACTGCCTGTGCCCTGGCAAGCTATCATAGAAAGGAGCCTGGGGAAAGAGATGGTGTTTGAATTAGCTTTGAAAAGTAGAAGGTGAGTAGCCTTTAACATGGCACCAGTTTTGGCACAAGTCGTGGAAAAGAGTTTTGCTTTCTGTGATCAGTGGTGCTGGCTCTCTGTGGGTAACCAGACCATCCTCACCCTGCCAGGGCTTAAAAAGGAAGAGGCTTCCTGGCCAAGCTCCATGCAGGCCCAGCTGATCAACTCAGAACTGTAAGGGCAGCCTTGCAGGATGCTGCTGCACAAAAAGGCATATGGTGGTAGTTTTCTATGCTGGAAACATGACCCTGAGGATTATACTGCTTCTGCTGGACCCAAAAACAGTGTTATAGCACGGTGGGTGAATTTACTAGCTCAGGTCCCTGCTAGCTCAGGCATCTCTCTACAGCCCTTTGTTATCTGTTGCAGTCACATCCCTAAGTAAGCAAAAAGCCACAGCCAACATCCTCTGTGGAGGAGGGATGGAGTGACCCGGCAGCCGCCCTGCTGACCACACAAAGCTGGCTCCCCAAGGGTACTCTGGGCTAATCCCCATCCAACACAGGTGCTGCTGTAGGCAGGTCACTGTAATTGGCTGAGGGGAAGGAGGAAAGGGTTTGAGGCTCAAGGGAGATGGCACTGGAATGGAGACAGACATACTGCAATGATGTTGACAAAGTCATTTTCTCCCAGGGTGTCCAAGATGGTGACGATGGTGTGCTTGGCAATGGTCATCCTCAGGCCCTTCATGCTGCCACTGACATCCACAATGATGACAATGTCCTTGGGAGAGGTGGCTGCTTGGATGTACCTGTTAGAAAGGAACACAAGGGAGCAGGATGAGTATCCAGGGAGGAGGAATGCTGGACGTGCTGGTGTCACACTGTGCCAGCAAGAGCACAACAGGCACCATGGCCACAGCCACCCAGCAGGACCAGGCTGGTCCCAGCACCTCGCTGGCTGCATTGGCAAGTGCAGAGCCTATTGCACATAGACATCCAAGAGTTAAAAGTCTCCTCTAGCCATGCTGAGCAGACTGAGTCAACACCATGATTCTGAAGGCTGAATATCCCTGCCTCCCAGGTACAGAAGTCTAGTTTCCATGTGGCAAGCCATAGGGAAAGCTGCTGCTGGCAGCTGGCAGGGCTTCCTAACCTGCTATTACCTTTATGTACCCCCTATCTCCAGCAGGAGCACCACAGGACATTGATTGTTCATCAGCAACTCAAAGTGTCACCTTGGAGAAGGGGGAAAGAGCAAGAATGGAAGGTGCTTTGGACAAGTGTCTCTAAAACTTACCAGCCACGGTTTCTGCAGTCAAAGGAGATGACTCCGTTCTCATCTGGTAACCACTTGATTCCTGAAGAGAGCAGCAAAAGGAGCAATCAACACACACAGGCAGGCATCTGCTCCCTGCTCCCCAGGCACCTGCACTGCTGCTGCTCCCTGCTGAGGCCTGGCTGCCCTGGGGGAGCACACGAGTCTGGCCAGACATAGCAGCGGCCATTCTGCAGAAATACAAGCGGCTCTGCATGGAGTTTGGCAGCTCTGAGTAAACTGTTAATTAAGTATCTATTTAAATAATGTACCTAGGCATAGTCTGCTCAAACTGGGGAAGCAAATGCATGCACTTTGAATTTTTTGTCACTTTGATGCAGTTCTCAACAGATTTTTTTCTCCCAGGGGGTAGCTGAGAGCATAAAAAAGCAGCAGCAGTGACAGGGATCCATCCCAGATTCCCTGCTACAGGCTCTGTTTGCAATCATCTCTGCTTTCACCTTCCCCAGCACGTGACAGGGCACAGAACAAGGGCATGCAGCCATCTGACCAAGTGGCCACCAGGGCAAGCTGCAGCTGCAGAGCATCTCATGGGCTCCTCGAAGCAGAGGACCTCCCTCCTGTGCCGTGACCTTACGTGCCACTCACAGCTGGCCAGTGGATAACCAGTCAGGCTGGCCGGCTGCATCTGCCACGTGTGCCCTCCGAGGCACTGAGAGGCTTTGGCCACCACTAAAACCCACAGAGGAGCCCGAGGCAGGGAGCCCTGCTATGATGGGGTTCTGGGAGATTTTTAGAGGACCCCTGCCAGCAGACTCCTCTGGGGCTGCAAGAGCAGCCTGCCTGAAGGGAAAAAGTGTTTTTTGCCTGCTGGATACTACTCCTTCAGCCTTATCAGCCCATGCACGAGTATTTTGCTCACTGCATCCTGCCCTTCCTGGGGCTGTGATGCCCCCAGACTTCCCAGACTGGACACTTCCATGGCACAGACCCTGTCCTGCAAAACTACTGTGTTGCACCGAAAGAGCAAAGCCAATCTCTGCTCTTTTACCTGGGTAGAGCCTGAAGAACCCGGTGGAGCTGCCGAAGTACTGCCAGGTCAGTGTGGGATCCCTTTCAAAGTTGTCCACAAAAATAGGATTCAGGGCTTCTGACATGTAAACTCCATTAAGGATGGCAGGGTCTGTGGGGGGGAAAAAAGTGTGTAAAAGAAGGGAGGACATCCACCACTCCTGCTGGAGGAGAGGGATGGGAACAAAGGCAGCTCCAAGAGGAATGCAACCTTGTCCAAAGCTTTTACACTGATGCATCCTGCTCCCTGCCCATTCAGGTGAATCCTGGAGGTCAGGCCACCACTGGCCACTGCAGGTGATCTCAGCTTGGTCAGACACTAGTAACCCCACTTCTCTTTCCAGCCTTGTCTGCTGCTGAGCACTACATCTGGTTGGAATAATGCTCTGAGAGACTTGGGAAGGCCATCCCAGTGCTGAGCACAGCCAGCACACCCTACAGGCAGGACTCAGCTGCTACCCGAGAAGGGATGTGCAGCTGTTGAAAAGCAGCTGCCTGATGCATCACTGACAGCCTTTCTACAAAGAAAGTCCAAATTTATGCTAGGGGTCATTACCTAAGAGAGGAGCCCTAGGATTTACACAGTTGCACTCTCTCTCCTCTTTTCCTCAAACCTTTTTCTTCTTTGCCTGCCCTTTCCTTGACCAAGCCTAGGCTGTCCTACCATGCCCCCATCTCATCAGAATCAATAGGAAGATTCCAAGAACTCCTAAGAGGCAGTGTGCATTTGGTGTCTGCGTTGACTCATTGCCTCAGGAGACCAAAAAGAGCAGCAGCAGTAGAAACAGGGAATTGTGAGAAACCGGTCATTGTGGGATTACCTGTATGGGTGTTGAAAAGGGTGGGACTTCAGCCTACCACTTCCTGTTCAGTCACTTTACTAAAGGTAGTTTTGGTCAAAATGAGGGAAAAACTGAATTGTGACTCCCCAGCAATGAAGCCAAAGTAAGTCCTGCAGGAAGGGTGAGCCAGAAATGCTGCAGAGAGCCAGGCTTGCTGCTGTTTGCCAGAGGAGTGAGTACTGCTGGACACTGCTCCCTGGAGGATCTGTGGGCATGGAAGCAGCCCTCTATTGTGAGCAAGATTTTAGGGTCAGGGGTTGTCAGACCAGATGGAACCAATTTCAAATCGTGGGAGAAATAGAACTCCCTCTATTGTGCCTCTAAATAACAGCAGTTGTGAGCATGGGCACCAATAGGATTCTTGACAACTGAAGACCCTGATTAGATCCAACCCTTCATCCACAGTGACAACTGCCAATAAAGCCTCATCAGAGTTGGTTTGGCATCTTTGGCTGGGTAGAGGAATGGCAGGACAACACACTGTGTGCCTGAGATGGAGGCCTGTCCATCAAAGAGGCTTTCCAAGAGCAGATTGTACCTAAGCCCTGTCACAGTGACAGTTCAGCAGCCTTGACTGTCCCTTGGGATAGCACCTTTCCAACACTGCTTTTTTTTCCCTGACAGTTGTTATTTCTCTATTCCCATCCTTGTTTCCAGTATTATTGCTGATAGTTTCCACACTAGTAGTGAGAAAGCAGAGGCCATTACCTTTGTTGTAGACATTGGTGGGGAGCTGGATATCACTGTAGGTTGTGTTCACCAGCAGGTTATTGAAATGCTCATTTGGCTCCAGAATGAATTCGTCCCCAAGCTCCACATAATTGTCATTTTCATCCTTATCATTAATCAGGAGAGAGTTGTAGTAATCAAACTGTTGATGAAGACAATGGAAAAGAGAAAGACAAAGAGAGAATAGGACAGACTATTATCAGTACTGCTGGGAAAAACACTCTTTAAAACAAAGTCGGGACATATGGAGAATCAGGGCTTCAAAATAAGCAACAAACAAGCTATTACCAGCTGAAAAGCGTCAAGCTGCCCAAATGATGGTTTCTGGCCAGCTTCTTGTTGCCATGTGCTCACATGGTTGAGAGCCCTGTCAATGCCAGCAGCAGAAGAGCCACTTAGGAGCAAAGGGGCAGAGCAGCAGACTCCTGTGGTCCCTCAGAGGCATTTAAGGGATTGGCTGCAAAGGTGAAGTGCCTTAGTGGGTCTGGCCCCCAGGTTTAGCACAGGACACACCAAGGCCGACCCCACTCGCCCTGTCTCTGCAGCTGTCATTTACTGAGTTCACTCCTGGTGTACATCCAGCCAGGATTATCCCTCATTCTGTCACTCCAAGGAGCAGGCACTCATCAAGAGCAAAGGATCAAGCAGAAGGTGCTCAAAGACAATACAGTGTCCCCCCGTGAAGGTCACTGGGGATTTACCATCTACAGCACTTTAGTACATTCAGGGCATTCTTCGTCCTTGCATAACCTATGTTTTTAAGATGTTTTTGCTGACTTTATCTGAGCCAGAGGTTACTTAAGGATTTCTGTTCAAGCACTAACAGCACTCAGAGTGCTAACGGAGTGTGCAAATACAGAGCCATGTACCTCAACTCACCCATGACCCTTACTGTGAATGCAGTTGATCCAACTAGCAAGACTAATGGGATTCTTAAAAAAAAAAAAAAAAAAAAGGAAAAAAAGGCAAGATGAAATTAGTAACTAGCTTGATTTCGAGGAGTGTTTTCATTCCCAGCCTTTCCCAGCACTGAGACATGTACTTGCAGGGGCAGCCTGTCCATCTGCTAAGGTGTCTGTGCTTGCACTGGGGACAGAGGACTTCCACAGCCTTGTCACTCCAGTTCCCCTCAGCAGCAATAATCTCATTGCTTGGCCACAACAAACAGTTATTAACAGAAAGCCAATTATCCAAATTGCTTGGACAGCACCAAACTTTCACCTTAAGGGAAGTCCTGATGAGTGGGTGTCTGTCTGGTACAGAAAAGATGATGAGAGCTGTTAAGAAAGATGGTGAGAAACTCAGTTCATTTGGATTAACGGTTTGCTGTGGGTATTTGTAACAGCATCCTCCTCATTGTTCATTCACACTCAATTTTTAGCTCATTTTCCAGTCAAGTAACCCACAAAGCGCCTGCTAATTTGCACTAAAACTTCACATAACAACAGTGTTGGCTGCACAGTAAAAGTAATGCCAATAATATCATGCAGCCCAATGTCTTCCCAAATCCTTCACCTCCCAGAGCCAAAGGGACAAATCTGCTTGGTGTTACTAGATTTGGGAACTGCCAAGGATCTCTCCCTCACAGAAGCTCTAGACAAGCTGAGTGTCCTGAAGAAGGCGATTGCTGACCTGTCCAGGAACCTCAGGGAAAAAAGTTCCTGGCTGTGCCTGTTCTTTGGCTGCTCTGAGCACGAGTGTCACCTTTTGTCACTGACCAGGATGAACTCACCTCCAGTGAGGAGTTGTACTCATGGTTCAGATCTGCATCTTCTGCTGCTTCCACCAACCTCTGAAGCAAGAACACAGAAAGGAAGGTGAGCGGGTGCTGTGGCAAAGCCCTCCAGAAGTTCTTCCAGCTGTTTCAGTGACTGCCTCCTTCATCACAACGAAGTCTGGGGTTATAAACCTCCCTTTTTCCCTCCTTTCCCGCTGACCTGTCATCTGTGCTGCAATTTTACAGCTTGGAAGGTATATTATTTGCAGCTATTTATTGCCAAGTGTATTCACACCTACTTACTCCAGAGTCCCTACTAAACCCCTGAGCAATTTTAGATATCACAGGACATATACAAACAGAAACAGGTCCATTTAGAGAAACAACAGACAGATTTAATTTCATTTTCCACAAACCCTTCCAAAAAGCCATGGGAAAGGCATTTCAGCCTCAGCTTGATGTCAGTATCTCATCAAAGGAAAAGGCCTTGTGGGAGGCTCAGTCTGCTATTGTTACTGAGACAAAGACCATGACTTGATTTTGTAAAGGGCTCAGCAATGCTGTGGCCATTTATAAGCTCTTACCATTTATGGCAAGCAATAAAATCAGCTAGTTTTCTCCAGTATGATGCTTCAGGGCACTAATTCTCAATTGGTACAGACTGGGAAGGGATCCAACTAAACACATACGTGTTTTCAGGGTTGCACAATCAGCAACAGTCTCAGCAAAATGACATTTGCTCCTTCACAAAGGATAAGGCAATCCAAACACTGGAAAAGTCTGGCTAAGAATTAATGTTATGGGCCAAAGCTCTGGGACTAAATATGCCCACATTTCACTTGGAGATTCAAATGATGTGTTTCTGGATGACTTTTCCACATTAGAAACCTTAAACAGTCAAGGCTCTGTGACTACAGAAATATGCTTTTCACAGTAGGTAAATACACGGGAATATGATAAATCCTTAGATGCAGGAAGTAAGAGGGGCCAGAATGATTACCTGCTCTGATCTCCCGCACAGCAACAGCTACAGACCTCTTGCCACCTCCTCCACACTTCCCCATGTACACAGCTGGAAATCCAAGCACCTTCCTTGCAGCTGGTGTTCAGGAGGTGCAGAAATTCCCCTTGAGCCACACACACAGCTGAAACAAGCCCCTAGTCTTCAGCAGCCAGAGTGCATTATGGAAGGATGAACTTGATTTTTCACTTTTGAGAGGTTTTCTTCCCCCCTCTTTAAACAGCTTGTCTCCTCAAAGAGTGTTCGTTCCCTCATATTTATTCCTAGACTTTGTTTTTATCTTATTTTCTAATTTGAGCTGAGGGAGAAGCCAGCATCCCCTTGTCTGAACACCCACATCCTCCCACCAGTGTCTGCTTAAAGCTCAGAGCGAGCAGCCAGCTGCACCAGCAGGCTCCTTCTCGGGCAGGAAAGTCCTTACGCAACCCCAGCGCCCACACAGTCCTGGAGCAGGCAAGAGGCCTGTGCCTGCTGCAGGGCTGACAGGACAGGAGTTTCTTCCCAAAGCCCCGGTGGTCGTACCTCAACAGCTTCGACCTTCCTGCGGAGCATGCTCTCCATCTGCTCCGAGAACTTCTTCACCAGCTCCAAGCCATCCACCTCCTTGATTTTCAGAGTTGGCTCCACATCTTTGTACTTCTACCCAAGGGAAAGAAGAGAACCCTGCTGAGCAGGAGGTTCTTAAGGAAAGGGATGAATCTATTATTGCTAGCTGGGTATTGTCTTTGGTGAAGTAGGGTGTGTAGAAATAACTGTGATAAAATCGGAGCCTTTCCTCCTTTTCCACCCCGTAATTCAGGTGCGTGCAGATCACTGGCCACAACTCAAAGCACTTTGACCAAGTAAAACCAACTGATACAACTGTGAGCTTGTGGCTGTTGACAGCAGCAATGCACCTGAAGCTCTTAGTGCCTACAGACCAGAGAGAGAAGCAGAAGGCAAACTTTTAAAAACCTAAACCATGCAGCAGGGAAAGGACTCTGCATGTCTTTAGGGTGAGTGAGTGGAGCCCCTTTTGCTGAAGAAACTCCTTGACCATCCGGGAGAGCAGCTGAGCACAGGCACAGAAGAAATGCCTTGAGGATGGGGCAGGCTGAGGAGGTCAGACAGAAATAGCAGCAGCATCCAGCCTGCAGCAGGCATGGCAGGGAGGCTGCTCGCTCTGTCTGGCATGATTAACAGCAAGGGTTTTACTGGATTAAAAACGGCAGGCCTCGCATCCCCTCTGCTGGGGCTGGGAGCTGGGACAGGCAGGGGGGAAGGAGGAGGAGGTGGGGTCGAGCACGAAGGTTGGTGTGACCACGCTGCCAAAAGAGGAATGTGCAGTGACAGCCCCCCGACCGCGGTCCCTGGCCGCTGACGAGACCGCAGCACACAGCCCAGCTGGTGTCTGTCCCATTTAGCTCCATGTCATGGTTCTGCCGGGAGAGAAGTGATCTCTGCCAGCCTGGGCTTTAATCAGGCCCCGCTCGGGGGGAGCGGGGTAATCTCTCCTGGGAAAGCTAACAAAGGGGGGGACGCACCAGCACGGGCAGGCACGCGCTCCACAAAGTGACCTGCCTTCGGTTACCTGGGGTCACAGCTGCAATTAAAAGCAAGAGGGCTTTGCCCTCTCTAAATTAACTTCTTTTTTAATGTGCTTTTGACACAAAAGTAGATGTTTTTAACTGGGGTAAAAGTAAGCATGATAAATCACAAGCAGTCTGCTAATACCATACACATATCAACCCTGAGCTCTATCCAGAGCTGGGAAGGAAACAAAAAAGCCAACTCACAACACCAAAAAAACTTTTGCAAAGTTTCAGCTTGTTAAGAAATACACCAGGCTTGAGCTCAAATCCTATCTGAGATTTTTTCCTACACATGAACCAGCAAACCATTACATGCCTGTATTCCTGCCACTAAAATATCAATTGATGACTATTCATCCAAGATTTTCTAATGGTGGGCAACAGAGTAGTACTTGTGATTTCAGTACTGTCACCAGACACCATGGCTGAAAGTCAACTCGGGCACTTGGACTGGCCTAGATGATCCGGTACAACCTGTGTTTAGGGTTCTGGCTATCAGATCATTATAAGTTACAGAACAGGAATCAGGCTTGGGAGAACTGGCTGAAAGGATCCGATGTTGAAAAGAGGCCAAAAAGTTAGCTCAGCTCTAACAGAAAATCTTTTCTTATTCATCTAGCACTTAGCATTCCCTTAAAACAGCAGGAGCAATTCATTAAGATTCTCCTTCTGCAGTGACGGGGGTGGTGATTTAAAAGTAGAATATCCAGAATTCAGTATCCTAAGTTTTATCTGTGAACAGAGATATGTCACCAAATACATTTTCTTGTTCCCACCTCCACGAAATTCAGCCTATTGAAGTACACAGTGCTGCATTACTCACTGCTAGTGGAACTAAATTAAGAGTGTGAAAGACATTCCTTTCATCTTCACCCAGGAAAACGTCTTGACTGAACTTCTCAAGTTTGTCTGTTTCTTGCCACATTTTCTGGCTTTCTAATAACTGCAGGGCAAAGCTCTCTGCTGCAGGGTGAAAGGCTGACCCTGGGGATTCAAGGGATGTCTACTAGTTCACCAGGTCTCTGGGAATGAGAAAGCCTGGTGGGAAGTCAACCACTTGGGTTTCCAACATGATATTACAGTTCTTCTGGAGGAAGCCAACAAAAAGCCCAAAGAAAACCAAGCAAACTCAAAACCACCAAAGTTTATGTTAAGCATTAAAGACAAGGTTTACACACAAAGCATTCAGTAACTGAAAAATTTATGATTCTCAAAGCAACAATAAGGTAGTTATTTCAAGACTATTAGGCACAAGGGAGACATGAAATGAGATATAAACTGAGATTAACAGCACCTTCTATAATTCCTCAAAGACAAAATGCCTGTTGACTTAGACAAGCACTGAGAAAGAATCACCTGCACCTCTGCACTGTGCTCCCCACCCTTCTGCTGGTCTGGGAACACCCATGCATACAGAGAAATATTTGATGTGAAAAAACAGGGAATAGTCTAAACAAGAGAAACGTGCCTGGGGCACAGGCAAATCTACGAGTTTGATTTCCAGACTTTGGTGTATTTGGCTCCCCAGGCCTGACATGTCCACAATCCGTGCCAATGAGACGATCTACACAAAGATATTTGGGGTCTGCCGGGGTGCATGGAAATGCTGCCCAATAGTAAAAGATCTGTCTGCATCCACTTGTAGTGCTGGAGATGCCAGGGATGCAGCAGGAGCCCTCTGGGATGGTCCCTGCTTTAAGATAATGGTTTGTGAGAAGGTGCCCAACCTACCTAAAGAAATGGAGGCTCCATGAAGGACTGAAGAACCGAGTGCTGGCTGCTTCTCCTCAATTCCCTTAGTCCCAGGGAAATAAGAGGAGGTGCAAAAGCTCAAGAAATTGGGTTGAAAGGTAAACTTGAGCTACTTAAACTGCTCAAGTCAGGGCAGGGCACAACAACATGAATTTAAGAGATGATTTTTGCTGGAGTATTTACAGAGCAAGGCTCGATCAAGCTCACCTGTAACCCCTGCTCAAAGTGATATTTTCCTTCCGAGTCACAGGTGACACTGAGTCCAACTCAGGGGCATCCAGAGACTGTGCTCTTGCCTCAACACTTGCAAGAACAAACCAGAGATCGTCCCCTCTCCAAGAATAAAACTGAGTATGAGGACAGGGCAGGCAAGCAGTATTATTTTATAAGGCTGTCAAATTATTAAGAAAATGGATCTCTGCCTTAATTCCTCTTGACATGAATAACAGATTGGATTTGGTTACATTCAGGCTTCCTTTTCATCAGAAATGAGCTTTCTTTGCTTCTAATGAATTATACCAATTACTGGTTAAGGGTTGCAAATTTTTGTTTAAGACCTAGTTGCTATAACTCTAATTCTTAGTGGTACTATACTAGCACCTACAGGCCTCATCTAACCCCCATCCCAAAGGGATCAAGATCCTAAGAGACAAAACACATGATCTGGTGCAACATATCCAGAGGGGCAGCAGAACACAGCAGTCTCAACACTCACCTCAGTGCCCCATGTGCCATTCCCAGCCTGCCCTCTTAACTTTCACAACACTGCTATTTTCAAGCTAACCCCAGTTCCCACTTACAATAGAGCTGTAGAAAGACATTCAGGAGCTGCTCAGCAGTGGTTAAAGAAACCAGGAAAGGCATTAAATGGATCTCCCTCTCGACAGAGAATGGCCACAGGGCATCACTCTGTGCTTACAGACAAGGAGCTCCATGGTTTTAAAAGACAGCTGGATACCTGTGCCTTATTCTTTCCTCCACACTGGGGGAAACCTTGGGAAGCTACAGGGGGAGGTGATATGAAGCAAAGGGAACCCTCACAGGTTTTGCCTACCTTCTGCAACAGAAGAGAGCCTGAATACTTAGTCACAATGGAGTACAGCTCCCCACCAAAGGCATCTGCCCAGGACTTCACCCTATAAAAAAGGCCAAAAGAAGGAAAATCAATGTGAATAATTCCAAATCTGCTGAACTGTGTACTTCTTCAGACAGGCAAAATTCCATCTTCCCGAGTAGGAGCCTCTGTATTTCTCTAAGCCACTATGACAACAGCAGGAAGGTTTTGTCCCCAGACTCAAGCCAGACAAGCAGCAAGACAGGAGACAGAGCTGCTCTTGGACATTCTGCCCAGGACATTGGTCAGCAGGGAGAAACATCAAGTTCTGCCGCTCTCAGTCACCAGGCTTTGAGTTGAATTTGTGCCACCTAACTTTAGATGGACAAATCTGGTGTTAGATAGCATCCCAGTTTGTTCTGTTGCTAGCAAAGTGAAATAAATTGCTTTCTGCAGACACCTATTTGTCTTTCCTGACAGGCCCTGGGGTGAAGGGCTAGACACCCAGTGTCAAGGCTGCTGAAGAGAAATAAGTGTCAGAACTCAAAGAAGGTGTCACAGTTCACCCCTTGGGTTGAGCTCCCCCAGCAGAGCAGGCCCAGAGGCTGATGAGCCAGACGAATTCTCTGCTCTCACTGGTGGTGCTACTGCTCCATAATGCCACAGCAGATTATGCACCCTGCCACTGGAAAGTGCTCACCACGTTTGTGCCATCCCAGAAATAACTGGTGGTATCGATCCCACAGGGAGAACACTGGGATGGTGAGAAGGAGCCTGAGCACCGAGCCATCCCAATGGGAATAAACAGCTCCCATAACTGACAGAGCACTTCATCAGAACCTGCTACACAACCCATGTTAGGCAACCCCACCTACATGCAGCTCCTTCAACAAGGATTCACTTCAGAGAGATTTATTTAATGCAACAAATGGCCATCTCCACTTACCAGAATACACTGCTTATTTCTGCTGTGCAGAGTCTTACCTACAGCTTCCAGTGGATTTCTCTGAGTCCCAAGCAGGCTTTAACCTCGGGGCCTGATTTCCCAGTGCACTGCACCACAAATAATGCACCAACACAGAGATGAGCTCGGGAGTAAAGCCAGCACAGCAATGGTGGAATAATCACAACAGCTCACTGTAACCTAGGAGAGCCTGCCCAGGCTCCCCTCGTGCACACAGGAACACACAGGCAGCTAGAGGGGAGGATGTGGAGCATACACAAAGCTTCAGCTCTGCACTGCACCTCTCCCCACTGCTATAAAAAAAGCCTGAGAGAGTGGGTGCCTTTTAAAATCAATCCTTAATTGGCAATGAGGCATTCATATTTAACCACTGAGTGTGAACTAGCACCAGCTGAAGTCAATTTTTTTCCCCCCACATTGTGCTCTGCCTCTTATTTTGAGAGCCAGAGCTTTTATCTCATCATTTCATCCCTAGAGAAGAAGAATACAGGTATTTTCTAGGTGATCAGGATTTATTGGGCTATATCAGAGATATTCTAGTAAGCCTAGAACAAAAGAGGAAAAGAGAAACAGGGATGCCATGGGATGCTTTCCTGTTTGTTGTAGTAATGACTAATGCATTCCCTTAGATATGAGGATCTCTGATCAACGTTTAACTTGATGCCCATCTGCTGCTGCTGGCTGAATAACTTTTATGTGTGAGATGTTCTGTGCTGATATTAACTAATATTCTCCAGCCTCCTCACGTCTTACTGTAGAAAGACAGAACCTAAACATGAATGGCTAGTAATTTTAGCAGGGATGTTTATTTTTTACCCCATTTTCCTCCCCCACCTCTGTTTCATGTCAGGTGTGTGGCCATGTGTGTGGCCTTACTCCTTCCAGCCCTTATAATTTTTCACCCCAGGAGGGTGGAAGAGTCTGTGGTGTTAATTTCTGACTAGTAGGTGCAGTTGAAAGTTCTTGAAACTTCCAGTAACAGCAGAACTTGAATAAAAAAGGTGTTTGTGTAATTTTGGGATGTCTGTTCTGGCTCAGGGACTGGTATTTCTTCTGGTCTCAAAGCAGAGGAGGAACGAGACACAAAGACAGGGGGACCAAAGAGAGAGGCCCAGAGACTGGCAGCTTTGGAGGCCTGGTTAAAAAGTTAGGGGGCACAGAGGAATGAGAGGACACAAAGGCCCCAAATCTCTGTGTTACAGGGCTAAAGACTGTGTAATTAAAAATATCTGGCGGCATTTCATGGAAGCTGAAAAGTAGAAAGTGAATACTTAGAAATACACTGGCATTTGCATATTTAAAAGACCGTATTTGCCAGGGAAATTACCAACCTTAGAGCACTGGGAAATTAAGGGCAGCCTGCTGAACTTAAATAGGTTTCCTTAATTTTTTCATAAACAAGGGAGAGAAAAGGTCAGTCTCAAATTTATCAGGTCGCAGAGAAATTTCTTCTAAGGTCTCTGGCTCTGTCCAACTCAGAAGCAGATGTGTAAAGGCAACAGGGGCAGCCTAAAGAGGCCATAGCAGATTGATCTTTACCTCTCCCACCAGCATTTCCCAGGGTTTCCATCACCCCAAGAAGAAGCCAGCCCCAACTCCGCACCATCCCCAGAGCTGCCAGCCGTCCTGCCCACGAGCAGTGTCCATGGCAAAGAGGAGGTGGCTTGTGTGCTGAACCTGCACCCCAGAAGCATCACCAGGAACTGACTGAGCAGATTTTTGCACTGCTGGAGTTAAAGCTGAGTGAGCTTTGGAATAAGCTGGCAGTGATCCAAGCACGATGCAGCAAAGCCAGACACGGCCTGGGGAGCAGCACAGGCTGAGCCTTGCTGACTTGAGCCTTGTGTCACCTCGCTGTGATCAAACCCAGCTGCTGCTCGAAGGACTCTCGTTTTGTGTACCCAAAATGGCCCTGTGTAACCCATGAAACAGACCCATTTTTTGCTGATTTACTCCCTTTGGACCTCTGGCCAATGTGTTTCTCTACTGAAATTTCATTTCAAAAGGGCGACTTTTGTGTTTCAGTTAAATTCATGAGTGGATTTGAAACACCAGGGATTAATTCAGCCGTTGGTCTGGTTTTAGTACCAGAGGAGAAAAGCTCTTTTTCTATTGTTTATTCTTCATTCTTGTACAGGAATAAGTTCCAAATTGTTCAAAGTGACGTAAATCTTTTTTGTTTGTTTTTTTTTTTTTCAGTAGTAAAGGGCTATCACATTATAACAGAACACATCAGAAAAGGATTTGGTCAGAGATTGCCTGCCTGTAATCCCTGCTCTTGTACTCAGTGGCAAAAACAGCAGAAAGGACAGGCTGGCTTCTAAATGTCACAGGTTTCAATGCTGAAAGGTATTTCTATGCAGTATTTATCCTGCACATGGAAAGTTGATTTGCTTGGTTTCGAGTTAGCAGAAGTGGGATTTTATCTTGTGTAACCTCTGTGTCCTTTATGTGAAACCAAAATCAAAGCACTTTGCTGGGGAAGGGCTTGATACTGGAAGAATAAAATTGGTATCAAAGTTTCCTGAGACCCTCCTGGATAATGTCAGTGCGACTCCTGGTCTCATGGGCCGTCCTGATGGCACATCTGCAAGGGGGTTACCAGCAATTTTTGAATAAAAACATTTCCCCAAGTCGGGAAAGGGCTTAAGCTGATTTCAGTTGATTTTTCAGACTTATCTCTTTCTGAAACTGGCTGGCAGTGCTGTCTCCTCTCCACACCAAGCTGCTGTGCTGCACCCACAGACCTATCCCAGCACCCCAGAAGCTGCCCCACAACAACTTTTACCAATCACAGTTGCTGGCATTTTTAATCCTTAAAGGATTTAACTTGTCTAAATCAGCTTAACAAGGTGAAGTTTTTATAAACTGGGGTTGCTGAGAGCTGTTAGGTTCCTGGGGGGCTGCCAGGGCTGTGTTGCTGGCCAGGAGCTTTCCAGCAGTGACCGCGCTGGAGGAGCTGCTCATCACACCAACACACAAGGGCGTGGGTGCACCGCAAACCCGCATCCCAAAAGGTGCATCAGGATTCCCTGCATGTGCAGTGTGTGCACAAAACGTGGCTGGGTGTGCTCAGTATTGCAGCTCCAGAACTCTGGGAAGGGCCATTACGCCCTTTGTAGTGAGGTGGAGCAAGAACAAGCAAGAAGTGCTGTGCCCTCTTTCCTCTATTCAGCCTCCTCTCACCAGCATTCTCTGACAGCCACACACGTGAATAAACACTGATGTGTGTATTACGCAGGCTCTTTGCAGCCAGTAGTAATCCAGGCCAACGCAAGGGACCAGAGCTTCAGAGCTGCAAACCTTGCACTGCACAATCTGGGTCTCGTGCGTGGTGAAGAGAAGTGTCTTCACTCAAACAGCCCATGTGCATCCTCCAGAGCCAGAGCCTGGCCAGTGCCGTGCATCCCTTGGGTGCCCCTGGCATACTGAAACCCAGCAGTGTCTACTGAAACCACTCTGCTAAACTGGGAGCTGCCGAACTGAGGCCACTCGCTTCCACCTCCATGGTTGGATCTCCACAAGTTGCAGCAGCAGCAGGGTTTTACGAACGTGTCTTTAAACTGGTTTTGCCTTCTGCTGCCCAGTGCATTAAGCGGAGCATTAATAGATGTCAAAGTACTTAACTAAAGCAGATGAGTATCGTTGCTACACTTGACGGATGGGGAAAAAGAGGTACTGCATTCTAGTCTAGACCTGGGCACAGAATTTGTGGCTCCCTCGTCTGTGTCCTCTGCCAGGAGCCAAGGTAGGGAAATGCCACCCTGTGCAGCCATGTGCCCCTCTGGAGGGGCCCGCAGCCGCCGTGCCTGCCCCTGGCAGGCAGCATTCCCACCCGCCTGTCCGTGCCCTCCACACCGCCCACGGCACACCAGGAACACACAGAAACACTTACGTCTCCAGAGGGATCCTCGTCTGGGCCCTGGCGGAGGGCGGGAGGCAGAAGAGACAGAGCATGATCCACGGGACGGCCCAGGGCCCCATCCTGCAGGCACCGGCCATCAGCACGGGGTCGGGCCGGCGGGGTGCGGGGGCTCCCCGCCCTTCCTGCT
>VZTX01030128.1:0-52432 GCA_013400915.1 Pardalotus punctatus | reverse complement strand
GGCGGGGCCGTGAGAGCGGCCGCGGGCTCCGCTCAGCGCGGGGCGGGGACGGGGGTGTCGCTTTAACCCCTTGGCATGGAAAACAATGGAATTGAGGGGAGGTTTTCTTGCTGGCGGTGAAAACCGTTCCCACAGAAAAGGACGGTAAAGCTGGGCAGAAGGCTGAGGGATTTCGTTTGTCATTTGAATTGGTTTCAGGAAGGTTTGTGTAATGATCAAAATTCAAGCAGGATAAAGGCAAAAAACGAACGAACCAACCAACCTTGATGTTAGGTCGGAGTTGCTGAAAACCTCCAATCAGATACTTGACTGCAAATTGCAGTTCTGGAATCGTTTAAAGCCAGACCAGCCGGTGGGTTTTACGAGGTAATGGCAGTGGGATAGAGTGAAGTCAGGTGTCAGGGCATGAGGTGAATGTTTCTGGAACAGACCGGTGTTAATTTGCCGTCCGACGGCTGAGTTGTAGCTCACCAGATTGGAAAATGCACCTTTATCTACACCAGTTTATCGTCATCTAAAGGTAATTACTTTTTTTGCAAGTGTAATGTGGAGTTTTGTGAGATAAGTTTTGCCAAAGTCAGATGGAAGGTGTGTGTGAGTGGACACACGTGGTGAAGCTTGTTCTCTGAAGGAGCCAACCTCTCCTTCAGCCAACAATGAGAACTCGGGTGAGATGTAACACTCAGCTGCTAATTGATGAATCTACAAGCTCAGGTTTATCAAGATAGCCATAAGACTTGAAAATGCAGAGTAATTTTTTTTCTGTATTTCTGTTAAAAAAAAAAAAAAAAGACAAGGCTTTTGTTAACCTGGGGTTTGTACTCTGGAAGATAATGGACTTTGTGAGAAGCTTGTGTTCAGAGCAGCAAAGAAGCTGCCCAAATTGAAAAGTGCATCTTATGTTAAGCCAAAAGTGCTTTTTACTGAGAATCAAAGCTACTGAGGGAAGAATACCTGATCTGGGTTATTAGCTTTAAAATCTGTTGAAATTTGTCTATAATATTAATTTTCTTAATCTGATTTTCATCTCATGTCAGAGTTGTGTTAAGGAGATAAAACAGAGAGTAGAGACTTCGCAGCTTGACAACTGCTTCCAGGCAGGAAGGAGAACAAATGCCTGCAATGAAAAATTATTATTGCCCTCTCCTTCTGTTATAATCTATCTAATCCACAGAAACAGGTTTATTTTTTGCTGTCTGTCACACCAGTAACTACGAGAGGCTTGTCTTCCCTGTTTACATGTGGCAAAGATTAGATTTCTGCTGCCAACCCTACATGTGGTTAAGGAACTAATTCTGTATTTCAGCTCTAATCAAAGTAAAAACTCAGAAGAGTTGGTGTCCTTTTCCCACGTTGTTGGACAGTGTCTGGGGAGACCCTGCATTGCCAGAAGAGAGACTGGTGGTGCTGGATGACTGAGGTGTCTGAACGATCTGCTCTTGCCTCCTGTGCCTGTTTGGGGACACCAGTCTGTCTGAACTCTGAAGCCCTGAGATTGTGTACTTGTGCAGGCATCATCACAGGCTTAAAAGTTCCGTTTCCTTTTTGGGCAGAAATAGAGCTAAAGAAGGCTTCTTTTTAAAACTTCTCCTTGTGATGGAGCTCCTTTTCTTCACTTCATGAGGTCACTAGATTGGTGGAGGGCATTTTTATTGGGTTTTTGAACACTGCTTACAGCTTCTGACATCATTTTGAGTGCAGAACTTAAATGATGTCTGATCTGAAGGAGAGCATGGAAAGTCAATATCTTGATAACAGCTAATCTTTTATAAACCTGGCAGTGTCCAGTAAACACAAAAATAACTGTATCAGGCATTGCTGCAATTCAGAATTTTTCTGAAAGGTAGTTGATGAGGATGTTTGATGATATTCATGAGCCCAATAGGGCTCCAGAAGCAAAAAGGTATCAGGGAAGTCTGACTGCTTTCTGTTCTTTGAGATACATAGCAAGAAAATTAATACTATTTTTCTGAATTTTTATTCTGTATTATAACTCTAGCTTCTATAATATCCTAGACTCCTCCCTGCAGAGCTTTTGGGGGAAAAATTGCTTTTAGGTTCATAGATTTATCCAAATTTTTCTTTTCTGACGTGTTTATGGCAGAGAACAATACAGGAGAGGGAAGGAAGTGAAACCCTCTATAGATCACTTATTTTAGTATTATTCTAAGGAAGCAGCTTATGTGGGCTCAATACACAAAAATCAAACTGCAAACCTGCTAATTCTGACAATAGTCACTTGTGAATAGTGATTACGGTAAAGGAGTGTTCGGTAAATACAGCTGCAGGTGACAAGGCTCCCACCATCTGGGCACCTGCCTGAGCTTTGTGTCATTTTCTCCCAAGGCTGTTCCAAGGCAGAAGTCCATGGGATTTCTCTTTCTGGAGTGCACCGTGCACAGAGCTGGTATACAGGAGTTGGGTTTGTGGCCAGTGCTTGCAGCAGATCAAGAGACCTCACAGCCGTGCTGTAGTGGCTGGGTTGCCACCTGCCAAGGCTGTGAGGATTTGTCCATGCTTTGGAAGCAGCAGTTGTAAATGAAAGAACCCTCAGGGAATCTTCAGATCCTAATTCATAGCCAATTTCTCTGCAAGAGGGTAAAATGTGGCTAGAATGTTATTGTACGCTACTTTTTCACATTTAAGATGAGTAGGGGATAATTCTATAAGCTTGCTACTCTCTCCTGAGGAAACAGGAGACATGCAGTCATGGTGTTTGGTGTGATATGGTGCAGAGGGTCCTTGCAAGTTAGTTATGTATATACACACAGAAATTGCTTGGGGCTGCATCTGTCATATATTTAGGCTTATTTTTCTGTTTTGTTTTGTTGGGGTTTTTTTAGATTTCTTTTTCAGAGGCCAGTAAGGACTTGATGACATGAATGCAGATATTTCCAGGTATGATGTAGCAGATGGGCATTTGGGCTCAGTGGAGGTACAGTTTCATCAGCTTGAGCTGCGTTTCTATAGAGAGGAGTGTCACCTTTGCCAGGCCCAGGCCACTTTGTCATTCCTCTCATACCTTGCATTAAGCCTGCACAAATGATTTTGAAGCCAGGAAGTGAATTGCACTGAGGAGCTGGCATGGTGTAAAATCACCCCCAAGTAAAAATGAAAGAACTGTGGTTTACACCCAAATTTTTTTCTCAAGCTGGTTCTCTGTGAAGCCTCAGAAATTCCTGTATTGAGCATGGGCGGGTAGTGCCAGTGAAATGGGAGAGCTGGCCAGGAATAGGTGGAGGCCACGGTCCAGACTTTGCTGACTGTTGGTTTACACTGGCTCTCAGTTGTAAGGAACCTGTCTCAGCAGGGGAATCTTCACGCTGGAAAGAGCAGCAGTTTCATTTTAAGGATTGTAGTGGATCTCTCAACTCACTAATATAATCTTAAAGGAAACACACATCTGTTTCTTTTCCCACTGTGGTCCTCCAGTCTTTGGCTTTGTTAGGTGAAAGCAAACTTAGAAGAAAGGAGATTATAGAATCTCAAAGGACTAACATGCACAAGTCAGAACAAATAGTCCAGCTTGATTTTCTGTACTGTAGGGTGTAAGTAACATGTGCTCATTCTCTGAAATGCTGAAAATTGAGACTTTATCTTACAGCATTATCTGAAAAATCACATTTGTTTAATGAATTTCGACTCATTGTATGTACCCAGACATTACTAGGACATAACAAGTACACATTAAAATCCAGTGGAGATGCAGCTGAACTGAGGGGCATGCAGTTTTGAACTGACCCCACTTTAGCTGTGAATTTAGAGCCTGTTGTTAAGAACAAAAGGGTCATGAGATTTCTGGAGTCAGAATTGCTTATTGTGCTCTGTGTTCTATATTCTGCTTGTATTTCTAATATCTGTTCCTGGTTTCTTCCCTGTAGGAGAAAAGCCATACTTTCACATAAAGGAAAAGGGGAAGTCAAAAGTCTTACTTAAAAATAGATTGCTCTTTAGAAAGCCAGAATCTTGTAATTATTTCTTACAAGCAAAAGTAATTACCCTTATTCTAGTTAATATTAATAGAGTAATTGAACACTTCAATGAGTATGTCACAGGTGTAGAATTTATAGCACCATTTCATTGCAGTGCCACACACTGCAGGTTCTGTTGTAAAAGTTGCAGCTCATGGAGTCCCTAGACCTGGAGTTCACCTGATACGAGGTGTACAGGAAACTCTGCCAGGAGCTGGGATATCGGCCCCTGCCCAGCAGCATGGACAGCCCTGGCATGCCCAGTGCAGGCTCTGGTTCTGGATCAGGTCCAGGAGCTGTTACCAGCCCACACTGGGGCCTGCTGTGAAGCTGCCATGAAGGACTGAGGGTGCAAAGTGTTGTTCTCCACTGGATACATCCTGGCCACCATAGGTCCAGGCAGGGCTCCTCTCCTTGGCCCTGACTCAGTGCTCCTGGTCTTGCACACTGTGGGGTGTTTTCCACCTAAACCGATGTCTGCAGGTCTGTGTTCCCTGCTCTTGGCCCCTGTCCTCATTCAAATAAAGGTTTACATATTATTGTGGGTCTCTGCCATATGCATGTATTCACCTTTAGTATACCAGCATTGAAGGTTTCATATTTACCTCTACTGACACTCTATGGCAGGTTCTTAAGTAAGAAGAAAACAAATGTTGTATTTTTCCCAGTGGTGAAAGTCCACTTAAGGCTGTTTTGTTGGGGGTAATTTTTGTAGTGTTTTCATCTTTACTGATGAGTACACCTCTGCATGCTGGTCCAGAATTAAATAACAATGTCAAGAACCCAGCGCATGTTCCCCACTCATTTTCCAATATGCTTTAGTTTTAATTAATTCAGGAGTAGCTTTTATTTGGAAAAATAGGAAATATGTTCACACAGAACTGCAATACTTCCATAAGCTTCAAGACTGATTCAGCTTTTACCGAAACTGATTTTGATAACAACTTGTTTCTTTGTTTTAAAAGTCAGTTCCAAAAACAAAGAAATTCTTCAAATACTTTTCTTTGTGAGGTTGCTGCACTGGTAGCCACAGGTATGGCATATGCCTTCCAACCAAACAAGTGCCAAGGCTTGGAATCAAAACAGATAAGGAAAAATAAATTGTGAAAGAGGTAAACTACAGTCTGTGTTCAGATTATTTTGTTTGTAATAAGCTGTGTTATTTTTACCCCTGAGGTACTATAAGAGCTTTTGGGGCAATGGCTTCCCCATTGTTCATCTGTCTGTCCTCATACATGTGTGAAAGATCCTTCTGCAGGGTTTGAGAGATGAATTTTCAGTTTGTGTTTCATGTTTTCAAAGAAAAGATCAGAGAATTTTTTCTGTTTAGAGAGGATACTGAATTAAAAGCATGAAAGCAGAATTCCCCAAATAATAATCCCTGTGTGACTTTTCTTGTAAAGTTACTTGTGGTGAATTGAAGCAAGGAGAAAGTGGTTCTCAGTATCTGTATTTTAAAAATAAACCCTGAGCTCAGCCAGCATGAATCAGGGCTGTGCTGCGGGATTCGGGGATGGTGATGGTGTGCTGGGGCTCCAGCTGGCTGAGGCTGGCACTGGCCTCTGCTCGGGTCTGGGGTCTTTCCCCTGCACCGCTGCTGCAGGCGGGCTGCTGTCGGCTCAGGCAGGCAGAACAGCTGGCTGCAGGAAGGTCAGTTCGTGTCTGCTCTGCAGAGGAATTGGCCCAGTGAAGACCAGATGCGGTGTCAGAGCTCTCTCAGATCTGCCCTGCCTGCAGCAAACACGGGGTTCCTCATTAGCAGAGCAGGAGTCCAGCTGGAGGAGTGACCGTGTTCGTCAGAGGACCCAGAGGACCTCCCGAGCTCAGCAATCCGAATAACCCTGTCTCTGTCCGGCATGATTGCTCATTAAAGGGCTCGAATTGCGTGTTAAGCCATCCCGTAACGCCAGAATTGCTGGATAAATAGCACAGTGTGGTTGCAGCCTTCGAGCCCTGACAAGGAATACACTGTCCTATAGTGATTTGTGTATGTAATAGGTAAAAGTCTGTTGGAGGCAGGTTCTCTGCATGTTAGGCACTACTCCAGCGAAGAAAAGAGGACAATGCCTGATGGAAACAACTAGAGTTTTACATTCTGCTTTACAAGCTGCCTCTATCACAGAGCTTTTAAGTTATCTATGCTAATGAAGAATAATTCATATTCACGTTTGTTTTTAAATGAACATCATAATATGATAGACTGCATTGCTCATTAAGCAGTAATGCTTGTGAAAAGTGTGTCTCAATGCTTTTAATCGTGGAGAAAGGGAAATCTTTCTATCAGTTGCTCTCTTTCTCAATGTTTTCAACATATTTTGCTTTTGCAGTAATGTTGGGAATGTAGATGTTCTCAGATAAGGTTTTAAGTTTTGTGTTTTGAAATGAAAAATCATGAAAACACATTCTGGTTTTACAGGTAGGAGTATAATTTAAAATAATCCTAATTTCAGACTCAATTTTTTAATTTTTTTTTTAATCTTTGGAACAGGCTGGGGAGGTTGCAGGAACAAATACCTGGGAAGCTGATGGAACTGTTGATACTGAAATTTAAAGCCAGCTCATAGAAAGTAATTAAAGCCTGTGTGTTTCCTTCATAAGAGAGGAGAGAGAGGGTTGTGTGAAAAGTCATTCGCTGCATGTGTAGGTGTACTGCGTTGTAATACGGGATGCCTCCCTCAACTTTGTGCAAAAGATTAATAAATTAAAGTGATAGGTAAACACTTTCCTAATCTGTGTTGGCATTCAAGACGATCCAATTCCACTTTGCTGTTTCATCTGTGCAAGGTCTGTGGCTGAGATCACGCCCATCTGTCCCTTAGGCCTCCGTATTTAACACAGCAGGTTCTCTCATTCTGGCCCAAGATCAGCTGTTCAGGAGTTCAGTGCTTCACTGAGGTGGATGCTCACAGGTTCTGGTGTGATGAATTAGAAAACTTGTCTTTGAGGAAATGGCCTGGTTGGGGGAGAAAGAGGAATAAGAGTGCTTGATTCGCTTTAGGGCTTGACTGTGCGAATTAGGAGCAATGGTGAAGCTTTGGACTGCAGGGAAGTAGGAACTGGAGGTGAAAGTAGGGATGAAGAGCTTCTGAGGGCTGCTGCAAACTGTGGAACCGAGTGTGTGGCTGAAGGTGGAAGGACAGAAGAGGAGGAGCTGTCCTGGAAGGGACCAGAAGGGCTTGCCAGGGGTGATTCTTAGAGGACAGGTTAGGAGAGGGTCATCAGACCACAACAGTACGACTGTTTAGGAATGTTTATACTTCAAAAGGGCTGGAGAGTCAGGTGATGCATTGGAGAAGCATTGCACTGTCCCATGAGCTCGTAAGAAAGAGGCTTTATTGAGAGCTGTGTTAGTATTTTAATGTGACTTGAGTATGGCTTGGAAGCTCAAATCTGCTATCTGCTTTTGATTATTCCCAATTTTAAAGTCAGAATTAGACTTTTTGAGGCCTGGTATGAGATTTTTTGAGTAGCAGGGTTAATGATAATCAGTTGAAGCGATTTCAGTTAACAGCAGAAAAAATGTCAGGGGTGTGTATATTGCCATGAATGATCTGGGCAAGTATTTTCTGCTCCTGTAGCATCTGAACATCCATGCACATAATCTGGGTTGTAAGGCCAGAACTTGCCTTTGGAAGCATTTCTCACAAAGTTATTGCTGCCCAGGCTCAAAGTTTTGAGCCTTATCCAATGTGCATTCTCAAAGTGTGTGATGCCTTTTTGTGCCTTTCTCCTTCCAAAATCTGTGAAAAAGCTTCTATTGGTGTATGAACTGCTTTTTGGTAAATCTTTGAGGATAAATAGCATTTCTCTTTAGAGGCTTTTTGGCAGTTTTTACTGTGTCTTAACTTGGATTGAAGGACACGATCTCGTTAAGACTGCCTGACTCTTTCTTTGGTAGTGATGAATTTAGAGAAAGAACAGGTGAGCAACTCTAGGAGAAGTAGTCTCCCTCTTGATTCTTTGAGTGATCTTCCAGCCTGAATTCTTAGCTCATTGTGGCCTGGGGCCAATAACTTGATTTTCTTCCTCAATTCTATCAAGTGATGTCAGACAATGACTGCTGTTTCTGCAGTGAGACTGGAGGAAATAGTAGGTGTTAGGAGAAAGAATGAAGGAAAAAATGCAAAGAAATTGATGAGTAGCTCATTTGGGGTTTAGAGGTGCCTCCTTCTTATATTTTACATTTGCACTCCTGAGAAACACACATAGGTCTGGGACTATGTGTCTTTGTGTTTTCTGGAGATGTTGTAGCTGGTGCTTTGAGTGCCTCAGTTGCTTTACTTGGACACCAGTGGTGACTGATGTTCTTACTAAGCCATAGTATGATCTGTAGCTTTCTGCACAGTGATGGTAGAACATGCTGTTCTTGGCCTTACCCAAACAATCAACATGCAGTCTCCAGTGGTTTTTTGCTGAAATTTTTTTTGTTTGTACAGTTAGCGTTCAGTAGCAGAACACTGTTCTCAAGTGTCAGGACAGTAAGGTTTATGTTACCTCACTCTGCCCTGGAAGTAATACAGGAATGTTACTTCATTTAATAATTCAGCCACAGAATAATTACCGGCCAGACAGCGAAGGTCTTCAGATTTTTTCTCTGTTGTTTTACCCTGATAACTTAATACAGCCCTTTATTTTTCAGACTAGTTTGACGAGTGCTGCAGTTCAGCCCAGGTTTTTTGCAGCGCTAGTAGGGAAGTATCGCCAGGTTCTTGGAGGAAGAATAAGCAGAAACAGCTGTGGTATTTCAAAATTTGAATGTACCTTCTTGGGGTTTTTTTAAGTTTCAGGAGAGAAGATTTTGGCTTCTTCAGGGATCTACTTGGCAGGATCTCATGGGAGACTCTCCTGGCAGGTAAAGGGGCTGATCTTCCAGGACAACCAGCTCCAAGCACATGTAGTCCATCCCAACACACAAGAAGACACAAAAATGGTAGGAGGCAAGCAGGCATGAGCATGGAACTGTTATTTGAGCTTAAACACAAGAAGGAAGCATGAGGAAGGTGGAAGTGGTATGAATGGCCAAGAGGAATGTAGGAGTGTTGCCTGGGCATGGAAGGATGCAGATAGGAAAGCTAAAGCTCAGCTGGAGTGAAGGATGTGAAGGGGCATCCAGAATGGCTTCTGAAAGCACATTGGTAGCAAGAGGGAGGCTAAGAAAGGTTTGGGCTCACTGCTCTGAGCACCTCCTGACCAAAGATGTGGTGAAGCCAGAGGTGTTTAGGGCCTTTTCTGGCCTTGTTTTTAACTGAATAAACTAATGCATGTTTTTCATTGAGCAAAACCAGGGAGTTATACTCATCCCCCTCAGTGAGGGATGATCAAATGAGAAGAGCTGTCTGATTTGCATTCTGACGTGGTGAGTGACATCAGCTGGAACCCGTGCTGTCGGTCATAGCTGGCAGTCTGCTCGGGAGCCAGGCATTCACGGGCAGAGCAGCCCAGCAAGGAAGGAGCTGGCAAGTGGAGCACAAGGTATGAGAATTAGTATGTAATTTATGCTGGGTGAGGAAGATGTTCTCTGTAGATCTAGCTAAGCAAGTTTGTTTGTCTGTTGTGGAACTTTTATTTTCAGTTTCAAATGTTTGTTTGGGCATTTTATGGTTTTTCTGGAACAGAGCTCTCCCAAAAGATGGTGTACATGAAAATTGTTGCCTTTGAACAGAGCAGAACATGACTTGCAAAATTAATTTATTCTGGTGTGAGCAGCAGACATGATATAATTTGGTAGGAAATGTCAGCTGGTAGGTCTAAGTCAGGAAAATGTGTGAAAGCTAGGAAGTTGAGGGTGATTGGACATTGGTGGAGAAACAAGGCTGCACAAATAATTTCGAATTTTCAACTAGCTACCAAAGAAGAAGATATGAAGAATAAAGTCTGGGTGAGGAGGGTGAACCTGGAGAACATGGTGTTGGTGATTACAAAGATAAGAAGATTGTGGTTTAATTCCTCTCACTACCAGTCAGAGTTGAAAGATCTTATTTCATGCAAAAACAAATGGAGGTTCTGCCAGAAGCTGTAGTTTTAAGGAAAAGGGTGTGTAGAGTCACAAGAGAAAGAGATGAGAAGGCTGGGGAACTGGAGAAATAAAGCAGAATTAGCTTCAGGTAAAAAGAGATTAATACCAAAATCTGTCCTTGTGATTGGAGATTCTGCCAGAGCAAGCAGGCTTGTAAAAACCTGCAAAAGAAGTTCAAAGAAATGGAGGTGTAGAGGGTGAGGGCTTTGTAGGAATGTTACTTTGACAGGGTGAGGAGGCATGCAGCAGAGTTAAGGTCAATATGTAGTTCATGGACTGGAACTATATGGAAAGGTTTAAATATTTTTTCATTACCATGGGAGGACCTTCTTAGGCATTTTTCTTAATTGATAAATTTCAGCTGAGACCCTTGGACACTGTCCATCCATGGTTAAATCTGCATTATAAGAAAAGCTTTAAAATAGTGAAGAACCAAGAGAAAGATAGTTTAAAAAAGGGATCTTGGGCAAGGGAAATGTTGTTATGAATAAGGCAATATCTGAAAACAGGTATGATGCCAGGATGGCTAACAGAGATAAGGAAATGGAAATGAACATATCAAAGCTGAAGTGAAATTTGAAAAGCTTAATGTATTTCCTTCAGGCAGGAGGCTGTAAGTAACTAATCTCCATCTTGGGATGCTGAAAATAATGCTACATATAATTAGGAATTTTGGGGAAAAGATTTTTATATATAAATTTTACCAGATCTTTAGTGATGATACTTGATATATATCAGAGGAAATGTATAAAAGATTTTACCAAATTAAAAAAAAAAAAAAAAGAAAAAAATTATCCTAGCAACTATAATCCCAGTATTGTGATCATTAGTGTGAAGGTTTAAAAAAAGAAAAAAAACCTTGGAGATGGAGATTAAGAGATTAAATATAATATGGGTGTGCAAAAGATAGCCTGTGCCATGTTAGTCAGAGCTTTATTTGTTAAAATTTTTTATTTCTGCCTAAAAGAGAAGCAGTAAGTTTCATGTCTGAACTAATAACTTTTCTTGAGGAGCTCTAACAGGTAGTTTTAGTTGAAGACATCCGGATTATGGGAAGGATCAAATAAGAAACTAGAAAAGCTATCAGGAGAGAATTTACCCATGGAGTTCTTGACTAATTGATTTCTTAGGAAAATGAGCTAAAGGTTCAAATGCATAATAGGCAATGGAAGCTCAAATTTGGGCAGTATGGACCAGAGTGGGACAGGAACACAATGGTTCCTTCCAGTTTGAAGTAACAGGAACCTTTCTATGGAGGACTTTGTTTCTTGACCCCACTTTCTCAAGAAGATAGGACAAGCCTCTCCATTTTCGTCTCCAGCATATCAAGAATGAAGAGGCTTTTTAAGTTTTATTTTGACTTAACTCCATGGAAAAATAAAGCAACTTTTGACTTGAGAAGCAGTGTAACTGCATCCTTGTGGTGGTGGATGCTTCCCCATTACCTAGTGATTTCCCCTGTGGCATTACTGTGCTGCTGGTGGCTAATTGCATCCTGGGAAAACAGGCTGTACCAGGAATAGCTGGCTGCTGCAGGAATCCCTGCACTGGTCGTGCAGCCAGGTCATTAACATGATGCTGCACTTAGGCTAATAAGACTTGGCTGACCTAAATGGCTTGGCCCAGAGCCACTGGAGGGATGTTTGTACCTGTGGCATTGTTCACCCACAAACGTGTGTAATCCACCTGCAGACAATGTAATTGAGCACTCGAAGGCCTTTGTAGCCAGTTCTTTCCAAGATGTGTAAGCTGTTTCTCTCTGTCTCCACCCTTATCTGCCATATTCACATATGTAAATTTACGTGAATATTTGTGTACCTGTATATTAATGTTTAGCTTGGGAATTGAGTTTGTAAGTGAAGCAACAGAGTAACTCTTTGAAGATGTAAGCAACAGTTAACATTTTCTGGGTAATCCTGCTTAGCCATTTTACATGTGAGACAAGGAGTAAGCTCTTTAGCTGGATGCCCTGCTCCTTCTCAAACAGTTCTGCTTCGAAAGCAAAACCAGTACAAACCTGGCCCTGAGGGGTTAAGTACAGTGGTGTTCTGTGGCTCAGGGTGGGGAGCCCTGCAGTGCTGCTCTGCTGCAAGTACTGCAGATGCAGCAATTCCTGCTCTCCTTGGAGCAGCTCAGTCAGACCAACAGCAGAGACCTTCGTAATGGTGAGGATTCAGATAAAACCACCCTGTTCATAAAAATAAAAAACCAAGCAACACCAGAAAAGGCAAGATTTAACGAAGTGAATACAGTGGATGGGGTTACTGGGCTGCAGAGTCCAATTGCTTCAAGACAACCTGGCTGTGTCACCTCAAAGAAGCGCTGTGGGTTCCACTTTGCCTGTCTTCTCTTGGTGCGCTATGGGCTCGAGAAGCACCAAAGCCTTGCCCTCCCTGTCCCCATGGCATAGCTGTGATACTTCTCTGGTTTTGATTTCATCCTTTCAAGTACCCTCTAAAACCAACTTTAAGCTGTTCTTTCAGTGTTTACTATTCTGTTGGCTGTTTGTGAAGTCCTTATGTTGATCTGTCCGGTGTTTCCCACTGTTGTTTTTTATCTCTGTCCTTGCTGAACTCTCTGTGAGGGGGTGTCTTCTCTGTTAGACCTGTATTCAGAGCTGAAGGGCTTGGTTCTGCGTATTACAAAGCTACAGCAGAGCATAGATGCTGTGGGAGGTGTAAAGAACTTCTGAGAAAGAGATGGTCCTGCTTATGCTTTTCTGCGGGGTGTGTCTAAAAGGGCCTTTTAGACACACCATTGTCTTCAGCTTTCCACCAGCCTTGACTTGAGAACTTAACCTGTATAAATTGCAAAAGATAAATGTGTTGTTTCATCTCGTACCCTGTTCTGTATTTTTGCAATGTGTAAAGACAGCTGCAAAGATGAAGAAATACTCCATGAGGGTGATCCTGACTATCTGTATTTTGCACATGAGAGTAGCTTTAGATAATGGCTCTTTGCTGCCTTAGCACTTTGAATCTATGTATTCCCCCTAAGCAAATGGGACAGTCTGTTTTGTATTCTCCCACAGAGAGTCCCCAGTGGAGTTCAGCTGCTGTTCCCTACCAAGTGTGGTTTTGTGTTGCTGCCAGATACACACAGTTCTGCAGGGAGAATGCAGGATTGTGTAGCTGTGAAGCTGGCTGCGATGGCAGCTTTCCCCAGCACGCCTTTTGTCTGCACAGTGGGAGAACCCACTGAAGAGATGTTTTTTGAAGAGCTGAGGCAGGGAGGAAGTGTAATTTCTCCCTGGAGTTCTCCTAGGTATTCCTAATGCTTTTCCTGACTAGAGCTGAGATTTTTAACAGCTAAGAGAGTTTACCAACACTTTTGAAGTTGGTATATTCAATGCCAGTAAAGTTCTTTGTAATTCAGGCACCTCACTTAGGTTATCTGGCTCTTCGAAGCTGGTTTCCAGTGCTGTCTGAAGTGCACGAGCTGTTCTGGTGTGGTGTCAGCGTGCTTCATGGTGACAGGGTGTTGAATTCATCATGGGCTAAGCCCATACTAGTGCGATTTGCTTTTACACAGACACTTTCTGGTCTAAAAGTGTATACTTTCTTTTATGGAGAAAAGGATTCACACAGTCTACAGGGAGTTCGGGCACATCCTGAGAAAATGGTTCACCGAAGCTTGGGGGCTCGGCACAGCCACCCCATCCCATGGGCACAGGGCTGTGCCACCCACATGGGTGTACTGGTGAGCAGCCTGTTTAGTGAGAAGTCTGAAAAGCTTTTTCTGGCATGTATGCATGTGTGTTCCTGCTGGCTCTGTCACCAGTGAGCCCTGTCACCAGCCTCTGTGGTCCTGGCTTCAGGTGTTTTTGCTGGAGCACCAAAGGTGAAGGAAGGGAACTGGTGCTAAAGGCTCCTCCAGCCCTGCCAGAGGAGCAGGTGGTCGGTAGCAGATGTTCCCACCTCCTTGGTGGGGGCAGGTACGTTCTACTCTAGGCCCCAGAGAGCTGTAGAGACTTGAGATTTGGCAGGCAATTCAAAAACTGTTGTATGCTGCTTGTCAGACTCTTAAAACAGGATTTGAGGAGTCTATAAACCCTGTTCATGTTCCTTTTTTTGCTAGTGATTTTTGTCCAGGCATTATCTGCAAGGAGAGCTTGAAGTAGGAATGGAGAGCACCCTGGAAGTGGGATCAAAACCGCAGTTTCCAGAGGCCCAGAAAATACACCAGAAAGAAAATACTGTTGATTATTGTCAAACTGAACTCTGGTAAAAGACCTGGATGTTCTTTTCAGTACTAGTGAAGCCATACTTCCACTACTTTTGGTTGTAGTTCTTCAGTATATCAGGCTCTTGATTTTTAGGAGGTGTTTTTATGTTGTGGGTTTTGGTATGAAAAGCTGAAATCAGGCAGTGCACAGTGGAGGAGAAGTATTCTTTTTTTAAGATGGTTCTCCTTTTTCTTTGGGGAAAAAGGGAAATGTCTTCCTGCTTTCTATATACGGTATACAAATTCTATATATGATATGTATTTTTCTATAAGTGATCAGAAAATTTGCATTCACTTGCCATCAGTTACACATATATTTGTGATCAGCTTTGTCCTCAAACCAAATTGGCTGTGCATGTGTCAGGAGAAAGGAGTCAGATTTGAAGAAATAGCATCCTATTCTTTCCTGTTGTAGTCAGATCAAAAGACACATTGACATGAATCGTAAAGTCCAAATCAAGAAGAGATGTTACAATTCCTTCCAGTGCCTGAAGGGAACCTACAAGAAAGATGGAGAGAACCTTTTTACAAGGGCCTGAAGTGACAGGACATGGAGGAATGGCTTCAAACTGAAAGACAGTAGATTTAGATTAGATATTGGGAAGAAATTCTTCCCTGTGAGTGTGGTGAGGCCCTGGCCCAGGGTGCCCAGGGCAGCTGGGGCTGCCCCTGGATCCCTGGAAGTGTCCAAGGCCAGGCTGGATGAGGCTTGGAGCACCTTGGGGTAATGGAAGGTGTCCCTGCCCATGGCAGGGGGTGCAGTGAAATTCAAGGTCCTGTCTAACCCAATCCATTCTCTGACTCCATGGTTGTGATTCAGAAAATATCCGTCAGACTGCAAAATTCTGGAATGAGTTTAACTAACAAAGAAACTGCATCTGAATTAAAGATACCCTTGGAATAAAATGACTGATTCATTTTTGATTTGTTAGGTAGTTCTTGCAGAAAATGGGCCAGGTCTTGAGACTTTGCTTGAAGAGGAACTTTATAATACTTGGGCCAGACACTTAAATTGTATGCTTTTCCCCTTGGTTTCCTAAGGTGGCATTTCCTGTGCACTCTTCTGATGATCTCAATGGGCATCTCATTCCCATTTCCTTCTGTGCCTGCACAGTCTGTTTGACTTCAGAGCTTGTGTCTGGGGTGTTTGTTGTTACCAGCTAAGAATGAGCAACCTGTATTGGAGGGTGGTGCAGCTCATATTTGTGTATGAGGTAGAGTTATCTAGCAACAATATGTGTGTTGAATGCTTCATAACAACATTCTACTGTCCTTTTTGCTGTAAAATTCACTGATCATGTAAGTAGATCCACATTCAGGCATAGTCTTTAAAATTACATTAAGAACCCAGCACAAAATCCACCTAGCATAAAAATTCTTACCTGCAAGTATTTTCCTTAATAATTCAAAGCAAAAGGTTGAGTTGTTTTTTTCTCTTATAAGGTGAAGTCTCAGAATAATATTTATTATAATGCATATATACACCCAGAGAAAGATAACAGAATTACAATTTGTAAATAGGAAGAAATAAATACAAAAGATCAAAAACTGAAAAATAATGATATGTACATAGGAAAATAGAGCAGGCAGCCAGCCCTGGAGCAGACTTGCTGCAACCTCATAATACCAAGCTGTGGAGAGGAACCTGTGAATCTGAGAAGTTTGGCACTACTGTTCTGTTGAATTCTGAGGCACTTCTCTCCATTTTAACCCTTTTTTGGGTCTGTGCCAGGAGTCAGCATTCACCAAGCACATGATAAGAATCTGTGAGCAGGTTATCAGTTTCTTGGGCAGTGCTGCATCCCACAGCTGTTCTGCTTTGACAGCCAGATGCAACCTCAGCAAGGGTGTAATCCTTCTTTGGCTTCACTGGCTTGTGCTGACAGGTTTTCTTGTGTGCAGGGCTGTCCTCACTTTATTCTGGTCTCTCTTCCTTCCAGGATGGCTCGCTCTCTCTATGACTGGCTGTGGCAGCACGAGTTCTGGCTGCCCCCAGGAATCACCTGGGAGGACATGCAAGAATCTGAGGACACTTATTACCCTCAGCCTCGTGATCTCCTGCTCAGTATTCCTTTTGCTTTAATCTTGGTAGTCATTCGATGTGCCTTTGAAAGGTAAGCTTTTTGATACTGTTTGGGGCTTCTTAGGTACGATGGGAGCAGTTTGGGTCCAAAAGCTGGCTTTATTTTCTGTGCCAATGCATGACTGAAGAGGTGCACAGAGACTTTATGTCACAAAGTCTGCTCAGATCAATTTTGCAGCTCCTTCTTTTCAGCCCTGTGTACTGGCTAAAGAAGTATGTTGAATGTAGAGCACAAACCTTACCCTTGAGGTCTAATTGCAAGCATTGTGACTTCCTACACATAAAACAGGTCAGTCTAGATGAGGTTTGTGTGTGTGTTTTTGAAGGCAGACCTGCTGGCTTGTGTGTGTTGCATGTTACTGGCTGTTTCAGGGTCGAGTGTGGCAGAAATCTTGTTTAGACTCCATCATACAGTTAGGTCTCCTTTATCTTGGGTGATGAGGATCTGCAGTGTCGTACCTGACAGGCAAGCCTGAGTAAGGTGCATCAGATGGGGCTGAGCCCCGTGTCCTCAGCATCAGCCCTGCCTAGCACAGGGTGTGCCTGGCACTGACCACCACTGCCATGGACAGACATTTGTAGCTGCTTCCTCTGACTTGAAGTTGCTGCAGACCCTTCCGTGCTGGGCTGCCAGGATTTCTGCTCCTCTCCTTCTGCTACCAGACCTGCTTTTGGGGCTGCTTTTTGCAAACTCTGTGATATCTTCCAGGGCTGGCACAAGAAGTTACTCTGACTCAAGGATCTTTCTGGTCAGAATAATTTGAGTGTTTTACACATGACACTTCAGGACAGAACGTTTGGGGATTATGACAAACATAAAGCAAGAAATCCTGCAGGGATCATTGACTGAGTTTCATTAAAGTCCTGAACTGGTGCCATTGCTTTGTGAAGTTTGGTCAGTAGTTAATGTGGTTGGTTACACAACCTGATTTGCTGGTGGAAAACTGAGATTTACTACAGCATTAATCATTGTCAAGACTGCAGAGCAAGTCTGCTTTCATGGTTTTGAATACACTTTAAAGTGGTTTTCAATGTATTCAAAACCCAGTATTCCTAGCAGCTCTCTGAAGAGGTAATCTTTTGAAATCTACATTGGTTTTAATTTCTAATAGAGGAGGAAAATGACGATTTAAAAAACATTTTATCATTCTCTTTTGGAAAGTGGCTGCACAACAAAATGGAAATGGACCTTTCTGCAGACTAGAAAGATGTTTCTTCTGAAGATTCTCTGTGACACAAGGGTAGCTTGGAAAAGCCTATAAACATTTAAATGATTCAAAGCTCTCCTTTAAGAATGTTTTTATGTAAAAATACTGGCGGTAATTTGGAGTGTTTTGTTAAAACTAAATGTGTGAGTAATTATTGAAATAATCATTTTAGGATGATGCAAAATTGGAATTCAAATCTTTTCTTTGTAAACAATATACTTGGTGTGCATTCCATAAATTCCATGGTTCCTATCCTGCGCTCTCCTGGGGACATAGGCATCTTGGTTACCTCTACTCATGTGGAACCCAGGGTGCTCTAGGTAGCCATTAAAACATGAGTGACTCACGTTTCTTCCTTGATGATGCTCGAGACCTGGCTGGACTCCGTACTCCTTCAGGTAGGCACTGCTGGACAGTGACACGGATGTGTTTGTGGTGTGGAGCTGGAAACTGGGCCCATGTCCTGCACTGACTGGCACTTGGCCAATTTATGGCTCCCCAGTGCAAGACATGGACAGGAAGAATGAGGAGCCAAACTCTTCCCTGTGGTGGCTCGTGACAGGACACGAGGCAGTGGGCACAAACAGAAACATCACAAAGTGATGCTCCATCTGCACATACAAAAACTCTCTTTTTTACTGTTGGGGTGGTCAAACATTGGAACAGTTTCCCCAGAGGGGGGGGAGTCTGCATCTGCAGAGATACACGACACCCAGCTGCCCATAGCCCACTCAGCCTGCTGGAGCTGGCCCTGCTCAGCAGCAGAATTGGGCTGGGTGGTCTCCAGAGGCCCCTTTCAGCATCGATTCTGTGCTTCTGTGACTCTGTCCCTTTTTCTGCCTTCCTCCTGCCACACCACTCCCAGTCAATCTAAATATCTTTTCCATCTGCTTTTAGATGCCAGTGGCCAGGTAAAAAGATGTCTACCTTTCCCATCCAAGCACTGCCTCAGCTGGGAGTGTTTCCACAGGCTTGGTCCTACTCATTAATTTTAAAGCTGTTTTGATTCACAAACTTCATTAAAAGTTTTCAATAAAAGCTGCATGTCACACCCTTGAAAAAGATAACATCACAAGCCCATTTTACAGGTCCAGGAAACCTATCATCATAGCACTATTTTACCTATGCAAATTACAAGCCAGTGTTCTGAGCTGTATTCTTGTTTGTCCTAACTCTGCAGTCATTTATTTCAGCATGACTTTTTCTCCTTCTGAATCATTACTGTATCACATCCAGTTGATCCTGGAGAGGAAAACTTCCCCTGGGAAGGTGAGGTGTGAATCCAGTCCTCATTTTCTCCATTGCCTTATCTGTAAAGTGGCACTGGCACCGTTTAAAATAATTTACACCAAGTTTGAGAATTGCAGAAGGAAATGATAAGTGTGTTATTTTTCATTTTCTTTGTAGATAACCCTGGCTGTATATCTTGGTACACCTGGTCTGCAGATCAAAATGAGTGGCTGTAACTATCAGCCAAGTTTGGGTTTGGTGGCTGTAGCTTGGCCGCTGGCAATTAATTCTACCCTCAGCCACCACCAGCTATTATTGCAACTGTGCATCTGGTGCCAAGTGTTTCTCTCTCTAGATAGTTCGTGGTGGTGTCTGCTTTGGGATTTCAGAGATGTTATAATGTGTTCATGTGATTCAACTATCAGAACTCCAGGTAAATAATACGAGGCAGGGGAAGTCTGGAGGATTTTCTGCAATTTCTTATCCAGCAGCTACATCAGCCACTATGCTGAAACCAGTTGTTTCATCCTTTGTTTGGGTATTAAACTTATGAAAGAACCTGCTTCCTCAAGGATGGATTTTCTTTTCTTTTGCACTGGCTGGCTGAGCTGGGGAAAACTGAGAGAGCAACATCCTTCTAAGAGCCAGCTATGTTGGGGATTAGGTGGTGGCTGTGGGAAGAGGGCCTGCAGTGTCTGGGTGTGGCCTGGGAGAGCTGAGAAAGTTGTGGGTGCAGCCCTGGGGGAGAAGAAACAGCTCACAGGACATGAAGCAACTCCCTTGTGAACTGGTTTGTGCTGAGGAAGGTGGGAAAAGGTGGATTCAGTGCTGGAGAGTAGAAAGCCCATTACTGCTGGAGTGCTGGGTTGTGGCACAGTACTGAGGGAGGAGCTGGAGGAAGGAATTAATGATGTCCTGAGAAAAGAGAGGACCTAGAATTTGGGAACCTCCCCTGTTCCTTTAATGTTTCCAGATTGCACTTGAGAGTAGGAGATATGTCCTGCACCCATAACTTGGAGCTTGATTTTAAGCACCTGTATACCTTAGAACTTTTCCCTAGACATAATCCTACAAGGATGTTGGCTTCTCTTCTAGTTATGTGATGTTTAAGACTGTTTCTGTAAAAATCTAATTCTTGGAGTGCTATAATTCTGAAGGAATATTGCAAAGTGTTTCTTGCCTCAATGGTTAGTAAAATGTGGCAGCTAAAGTGCTTTGAGGGATAGTAAAGCCATTGAAAAATGGAATTTACATACAGTTTTTGATTTGTGTGATTTTAGACTTGTCCAGGGATTTTTGGATGTTGGGCAATTGAGGGGAAATGTCAGTGAATTTGAATCCACGTAGCTCCCAGATTTCACTAGAAGAGGATTTTAGTCAGAAATATTAGGTCTCTTTCTGGGAGGGTGATGACAGTATGTGGGCCATATGTTGTACATTTAAAGAAATGGACGTTCTTGATCTACCAGGAGCAGATACTTGAACTCAGAACCAGAAGAAAGAAAGGACAGCAATTTTGAGTATTTTATTCAGAAATGTACCTTTCTAAAGTTTCTTTTGCACAGACTTTTGTTGTTGATCAAGAATCAGGAAGGATCTGGAAACAGTATCTTGTTAAGGTCTTACAAGAGGGGCTTGGTGTAAAGAAGCTGAGGGACATGTTGCAGCATTTAATTGAAAACGGAGCTGACTCAGTTTGGACAGCAGCACTGTAGTGACTCAAGACCTTGTATCAAACAGAACAGTCCGTTAAACTGATGTGAAACATTCTCCTGCAAGCAGGAGAAGGCAGAGACTACTCCAGGAGCACAGCGATGGAGCTCTGCCAAAGGAAAGGAGGAGGCTGAAAGAGATTGTGCTGTTCAAAGAATAGAAGTTCTGATTGCTGCTGTCACTGCTTCTGCATTTCTTAGTACTTGAAGGTATTTGCAAAGTGGGACCCATATAAATAAATAAATAAATAAATAAATCCACCCCCAAAGTTAAATTATTTCTTGTATCTCACACTGACTCTGAAAGCCTGTGCAGGAGTGTAGCTCACTTTTAAAAGGTGGGGGAGTAGCAGTTTAAGCCCCTTCATGAGAAATCCATTTAGTTTCAATTTCAGCAAGTTTTGCGCAAGACAATTTGTTCTGTGATTACTGAATAAAATGCCCTGGTGAGATCTTTGCCATGTAAACCATGGAGTGAGAGATGCTCACTGACGGAGAAGTAGGCTGGTGATGAGAATCATCTCTCTGACTGTGTCTGACTTGGAGAGGGGCACAGTTTAGTCCCCAGATTTTCCCTTTTGTCTTGCTGAGAGCTGATAAAATGCCATGATGAGACCATCTCTGCCGCTGAGATGACATATCTGTGATGTTGAAATCAGTACAAGCCTCATCCTCTTAGGGTTGTGCTTGGAACAGGGCTTAACTGAGAATTGAGTCAGAGCATACAGCCAACACGTGCAAACATCCCTTGGGATTTCAGGCCTTGATTTCCCAATGATGTTTATAAAAGTAGGATTGGTTCCATAAATCATGGGTAAATGCAGAACCTCAACAACAAAGTGATTGTAACTTTGGTTACACCCTGTCTTCATCCACTGCAACTGGCTTATTTCAGTTATAGTGAGATTTTGTGCCATGACCATAAGAAATCAGCCAGAAATATAGAGAAGTTAGGGATTAAACAAAATCAAGAAATTTGTCAGGATACTTTAAATGGTTTTTTAGTAAAATAAACTTGTTGGCAAGCTGCGTTGACAGCTGACAGAAACATTCTCTTTGCTTTAATGTGTCTGGAAAATCTCAGACCTTTCAGTTCCCAATGGGGCCTGATAAGAAGTTGCAATAAGGTTGTTTTCAACAGTAGAATTGATTACATTTTCCTCTTCAGAGGTGCTTGTATTGATGCCTGACCTTTGAAAGAGAAAGATCAGGCCCAGTTCAAGGAACTGCCTAATAAAAGAACCAAGATCTAGTGCAGAGCTTAAGGTAGATGTTTTCCCAGTTTCAGTGGAGTTATGGCTACCATTGAAATACTGTGTCACTGTTCTTGGAACAGGACCTGCTGGTCCAGTGTCCAGTATTATTAAGCCAATCACTTGATATTAAAAAAAATCAGTAGATGCAATGAAAACATTTCTTGAGAGCAAAGTCAAACCCCAGAATTCCCAGTGCTGGCTATATTCCTCTGCCATCCAGCAACAGTGCCAGGGTGCTGCTAAATTTCACTGAAACTAGTCAATGCTTACCCATGGTTTTGTGATAACTGTATGTCTTGTTGCTGGCAAGCACACTTAGCCCTAGCCCTCCTCTTATGATAGAAACATAATTTTTAATAAATCATTGGTACATCTTTGAATGTTCCTACAGCCAGTGATGCCGAAGGAATTTCCCAGAGATGATGACAAAGAACAGTTGATACACAGGCAGGTGGATTGGCTGTGCAAAAGAGAAGTGGAAATGAGCTGTTGTATGAGTGAGCAAAATATGTACCCATTCTGTGGTATAACAGAAGTTACAGCATTCCTTAGGTAGGGGGTCTTTTTATAAAATTGCTTTTAATATTTGTTAATTAAATTAAGAAATGTTTTCTTGAAAAGAAAACTCCTAAAAGACCCTTCTGAAGGATGCTGGACCTGAGATAGTCCCTATGGAGTGCATATGGATTATAAACTGTATGACTAGCAGAGACCACAGGCAGCCACACCAGATAATTGCATCCCATACTATTTTGAAGTGGAACACCTTTAAACACCTATATAGTGAAAGAGCTTTCATAGCTTTTTTAAGCAAAGTGGGGAAAAAAAAATCTTGTTCTGTGTCCACATCATTAGGGAGAACTGATCAGAGGACTTGCCGGGACAGCAGGTAACAGAGCAGGTGTGGGGCTCAGCACTCGCTGCCTCTGCTTGGTGCTGTCAGCTCAAAGCATCCGCTGGTTTGCAGTCAGTAATACAGAGACAGTCCCCCAGTGGCAATGTGTAAAAGGGAGCAATTAATAAGAACAGCTAATTCTCCAGAAATTCAAGTAAAATGCAGGTGATTTGGGTCTTTTTTAAAAAGAATGTTTTTTGACAAGTTTCCTTTTTGTGCCATATTTATGCAGGATCTCCCTTCACACCTTCAGTGAGGATGTTTCCTGCTGCTGAGGTAGAGAAGTGTTGGTAGTGGAGGAGTTGAATTGTTGAGCACAAGAATTCTCTGAGCGGTTTTCCTTGGATAACTTTTTTCTATTTATGCGTATCTTTTTTGCTTTGTTTCACTGTGAAAGACTGAAGATGCACAGCTAGTGCAAACATCCAGTCCTTGTGACAAGGTTTCTAGTTGTCATGTCCTTATTTTGCAACTGTGTTTGATTTGTACTAGGAAACATGGAGGTAAGTTACTCCAGGAAAGACCAAGTGGCCTCCTGTTTCAGCAGGACATTTATTCTGCATTAATACATCTCTGGCAGAGCCTTCCTCTTGATCTTGGCCAAGCCAATGCCTTAGTTTAGGTGGATACCATGTCTGTTCCATGTTCTAGAGCAAGCAGGGAACGTTCAGGCCTTACCACCAGTGTGGTGCTCCCCATCAGCTGCAAACAAGCCAGAGATCTGGACTGGTGATTCAGAAGTTGATAAAACAAGATAAAGCATTTGCCAACCTCGTGTAATTTTGAATATCACAGCACAGAGCTCAGAGCAGTAGGGTACAAGTCTAAGTTTCTACTGTAAGTTTGTGATTTTGCCTGCTCAACATACTTGTGTTTAGATTCTCATGTGGGAGGCAGCTGTTATGTACTGCATCATTAACAGTGCTGCAAAATCAGAAATCACTGTTCTGTTTTTGGCTGACCCTTTATGTTTTCTTTTGCAGAGCTATAGCCCTGCCCCTCAGTACCAAACTGGGTGTGAGAGACAAGCAGAAACCAAAAGCTCAGCCCAACCCCATGCTGGAAACATTCTATAGTACACGCCGCAAGAACCCTGAAGAGGTGAGTCCCTTCTTCCTTTGCTTTCCTGTAGATTTAGTATCTTTAACCCAAGAAAATCCCATTTGGAATCCTGAAGTTTAGCAATGCCACTCATATTTGGAAGCTCAAGAAAGCAGCAGGAAGTGCTGTAGCACTGGCTACCTGGGAGCAGCCAGCCACAAGGGTCCTCCTGCAAAGCTGTCAGCTCTCAGTTCTGCTTCTGAACTCCTGGGAGGAAACTGTGCTCCCAAAGAAATAGTGACAATTCCTGTTCCCTCCAGTGCTTACCTTACACACAGCACAAACTGTAACACAGGGGGCTCTGCCTGAACATCAGTGACACTTTCTTACTGTGAGGGTGCCGAGGGTGCCCGGAGAGGTTGTGGAATTTCTATCCTTGGGAAAACTCAAAGATCTCTGGACATGGTCCTTGACACCCGGCTCTGGGTAGCTCTGTTTGAGCAGGGCCCATTGGATGAGGTGATTGGCATGGTCCCTTCCAACCCGAGCCATTCTGTGATGACTTCTTTTCATATATTAGCAAATCCTGTAAAAAATTAGTCACATCAGCTGTCTTGAGCTGACTCCCACACTGCAAGTCCCTGCAGCTCAGTGAACATGTCTTGCTTGATCTCCTAGTCCTGGACTGGGTCATTCTGTTGCTCTACAATCCATGAGTTTGAAATTGGCCTTGCAAGATGCCAGAGTCTTGGTCATCATCAGAGGTTGTGAAGAGCATCAGAAACCTGCAAACACAACTGGTGGGTATTTTTCCCTTGAGAGATAAGATGCGTGATTTTCAAGAAATTGGCAAGATTATCCAGAGTTATAATGGCTGGTGCTGATGGGAAAAACCACTGGCAGGATTGTGAATTGTAAGGCGATATTAAAGTTTAACCTAGTCAGTGAAGTCCCTGGGTGTGAACCCTGTGGTAAGGAAAGGAATCTGATTTTCTTTCAGCTTGCTTTTGTAGGCTTTCTCTTGGCCTTGAAGCAATAACTGTGAACTCTTACCAAGGATGGGTGAGCAGGGGGCTCACCATGGGTTCCAGTCCCAAGAGACAATCCCACTCCAAACACATTGCTTCAGCAAAGCTGTTGCAGCATGGTTGGTGCTGCAGTGGGGCGTGAGGAGCCCCAGGACATTCAGTAGCAGGTTAGAAGTAAAGGAAAAGAGGCTAAAATCAGAATGTAGGCATTGATCCGTGTAGTGCAGCCGGCCCATGTCTGCAGCAGTGGAAAGGAGTGTTCTCACAGACACTTGTCAGTGTGGTGGTCCCTGACCTTCCACTTGCCTTTCTGTCCCCAAAACCCAAACATTTCTCAGTAAAACTGCTTCTGTGGCAGAGATCTAACTCAAGACCTAGCTTTGCCCCCAGGTTTTTCCCACAGCTCTCCCTGCACCCCCATTATGCTGCAGTGGTGCTTTTCTCCCAGCAGATCTGTGATAGCAGAACAGATCCACACCACGAGACTCTGACAGCAGTGTGAGCAGGCAGGAGCTGCTGCCTGGCGCTGTCCACTCAGCGGGTACACCTCCGCCAGTCTGCTGGCTTCCTTTCTCTCCCATGAGCTCTCAAATGGCTGCTTAGAGGCAGCTTTTTTTTGTCCAATACAAGGTGAGATTTTGCAGTTCTTGGCAGCCTTTTCTTGGGAGGAATACCATGATGGAGCAGTTGGAGGATATAAATTAGCATCTCCATTTGTCTCCACCACCAGAACAGAAGTCCAAAGACAGCATATCTGAAAACTGGTGAACTTATTTTTGTACAGCTTGCTCACACTGTGTAGGTCACTCTCACATGATACCATTCAGGTAAATGCATTCCATGAAAAACTATTGCTTTACTTAAAAAATAAGGCTATCCATGATGACACTTCCAAGTAGGAATATAAAACATGAAAAACTTTTTTCATGTCACATGCCAAACTCTTAACAGCCTAAGGACAAGAAGGAAGGTAATTGCAGGATTTCTGTGAGTAATCTATTGAAAAATTACCCCTAACAGGTTTACCACAACAGGAGAATATCCGGTAGGAAAATGATACTGCCTTTGCTCATGACGTCCATCATGATACTGCATCAGAATGCTGCGAGGCGTGGCAAGATTCAGTGCAGAACTTTAAAATATTATTTAGGCTGCAGTGATCTTTCTTGAAGTGACAGATTTAAGGGATTTGGTCCCTGAAGACAGGGTGAGGAAGTGATTTAACAACAAATTCATGTGAGGAGACAAGACCAGTTTGAAACTGGGGAAGTTCACATAAAAAATGAGAAGTTTCAACATTAGCATTAATAACCAATTGATTAGGGAGGAATGGAAATATTTTCTACTATCCAAGGTCTTTACACTAGGAATGGACAGCTTTCAGAAGGATGCCTTAGCCTAAATGGACTTGGGCTTGCCAGGAGCTCCAGCCGAGCTCTGTGGTGGGTCAGATGAGATATTGCTCTGTCTGACCTTTGAATTTGGGTCTGAACCTGCTGCCTCACATATTTTCCAGGGTGAGCTGCTCAGTTTAGCCAAGCAATGTGACCTGCCAGTGAGGAAGGTGGAGAAGTGGTTCCGGCTCCGGAGGAACATGGACCGGCCCAGCCTGTCAAAAAAGTTCAGCGAGGCCTGGTGAGCAGCAGCACAAGCCATGAATGGCAGTTTTTCACCAGAGCTGAGCTCCCCAGACAGCTCACTGCCTCCCCCTGCCCTCCATCCCTACACAGAGATCCCAGCTCCCTGTCTCCTTCCATCCCTATGCAGAGAGCATCTTGGGCCTTCCCTGACCCTCTTGGCTCTTCTGTAACTCTCTGCTGCTTCTCTCTTACAGAAACGTTTCTTGCTTGTCCCCTTTATTTGCACTCCCAAAGTCTCCTTTTACTGCTGTACTTTCTTCCTTGCTGGGCCCTTGTTTCTGACTTTTTCTGACTTTGTCAGACTGGCATTCTGCTCTGACACACATTTGTACCTGAAAAACTCTCTGCTGTTTGCATCTTACTGCTTTGCTGCTGTTTCAGAACCTACTAAAAAGTTATCCTTTCTGTTTCCTTTCCCATGGTTTCCCTTTGCCTCTCTGCAAGGAGATTCCCTCTGCTGCACCTTTTCTTGCAACTATTTTGCACACTGTTGCTTTCAAAAGCCACAGGCAGCAGGCTGGCTTGGATTCTGCTGTCATTTGTCTGCAGCATCCTGAAAGTCACAAAACAGCACCCTTCCACAGGGGTGGAAACTTGTGAGCAAAGAACAAAAATTGGCTTGGAAACAGCTGTGTGCAAATCCTCCTTGTTATGTGGAGGCTCAAAATAAATCTCAGGTCAGGCAGATCTGAATATCAGTTCTGGCTCAGCTTTCCGCAGAAAAGGAGGATTCTCCACAGCTTTGTTGGAATGCCTTATTTATGAGAGGCTGTTCTGCTATTTGTGTAAGGAAGTAGGTTCTCCCAGGAAAGCCACAAAGACAAAAGAAATCATTAAATACCTGGAGTACTATTCATCTGTCTAAAAGTGTGTATCCATGGGGTAGGCATGACCTTTGAACTCATCAGCTTATGCTCCATTTAACACTCCACCTCTAATTCAAAACCCCTGTCTAAAAACCCTAATTCAAAAGGAAGAAAAGTATGTGTATTTTTTATTTATAATATTCCAGATAGTTACAAATATTTACAGAAACGGTGAATAATGAGCTGTAAAGCAATGATATTTGTTCTGCCGCTGTCCAAATGAAATCTCAGCTCTCCCTGCACTCTGATGACTTGTAATAAACAGTAACAGTAAAAAGGAAACAGTAAATCCTTTTCTGCCTCAGCCCACTGAGGCTGGTGTCCTTCCACCCACCCTCTGTCACCATGTGCAGTCTGTAGACAGAAGGTCTCTCTGATGTGACATTGCAGCTCTGTAGAGTCTATATTTGTCTTGGAATTCCTGGGAGTTTCATTGACAGGTGGAGTCTCTCAAAATGCAGTTACATCTGAATTGTTATGGAAATTTTTGGAAATTAAAGGACTGGTTTAGACAGTTTTACTCCTTTGAATATTTCCTGTGGTTCATTTATTAATAACTCGTTTATTCTGTTGGGATGAAATTCCCCTCATTCCTTACTTTGTGTGTGTGTATTCAGGTGACCTGCCTCTCCCACTGAACTGGGTAAACAGGTTGTATGTACTTCTGTGTGAGTTTAATGTCGGTAAATCATTACTGGCTCCTGACTGGGCCAAACATGACAGTAATTAGTTACTGTACATGATAACAAATTTAGCATGCCTGATCTCCAAAGGCTTTGACTTTTACAAATGCATCTGCAAGTGCTGGGAAGCTTTGGGATTATTTTCTGAGTGATTTTAGTCAGCAAGGTTCTTATGTTTTCTGCCATCTCTACAGCAGAGGAATTGCTCTTTTTGAAGTCTGTGAAATGTGCTGGTAACATGCAAAGAGCTGCTCCTGTTATGGGCAAGCCTTGAACATACTAATGTGTCTTTGCCTTAATAGTGTTGTTCTTTGAATGTGTGTGAGGACACACAGACTTGCAGCTCAGGGGTTAATGAGTGGGATTTTAATGCTCTTTGTTTTGTTTTTTTGTAGCTGGAGATTTACCTTTTACATCATTTCTTTCTTCACCGGACTTGCTGTCCTGTATGATGTGAGTACACAAGCAGTCGCATGCTGTTCTACCCAGCCAGTGCCTGCAAGAATGGCAGAGTTTGTTGTCAAGCGTGTCTCTTCAGACCTTCTCCTAGAGCTTTTCCATCTGCCTCCATGTGTATTCCCTGCATTGCACACTTAGGAGACCCCAGACATACTGGACCATGCTTATTTTAAGGGCTCCAGCTCAGAACCAAGATGTTTCCTCTTCTTCTGGCAAAGCAGAAGACAGTTGGGATTGTGTAAAAGTACATTTCTGCAGGGTAGGAGATAGAACACTTATCTAAGCTGGAAGCTGCCCGGCCTGTTTGTGTGTTGTATTCGATACCTCTTTAAGGTAAAAAATTCAGGCTTCCTTTGGAGCATGGTCTGCAATTTACTAATTTTATCTGTTAATCTTCTTTTCCTTACCCATGGTGTGATTGGATCAGGCTCATGTTTCTGCCTTTTTCCCAATTCAGTAAATAATGAGTTCTCTTCATACACATTGAACTGCCTCACCAGGCAGAAGTGGTAACAGAAGCCATGAGTGTGCTCTAGTCCCTGAGCTGTGGTCACTGAGCTGGGACTGGGGGCAGTGGCCGTCCTCTGCCTGTGTTTTAAAGGTTCCCCTGACTCTTTTGCTGCATCTGGTTCCCTAGGTGAGCTTTGCAAAAGTCTTCTGGTATGCTCTGATGGGTTAAGTGATGGAAAATGTGCACATCCCGAGATAGCAGGCACAAACTCTCCTTGTAACCTCTCATGATTGTAATAAGTGAAGTACTTCCATATTTACACAGACTTTCAAGTCAGATTTTAAGGTACTCAAGAGTATGAGGATTATAGGATGAGCTAGCTGAGGAATAAGAGTAGCTGGATCCCAGCTGCAGTACTTTGTGGATCTGTACATCAAAATGGAAGGCTGTTCTTGAGACGAGCTATTGAAATGGATGGATGACCTGCTCAACATTGTACAAGGGCCCTGTGGCAACAAGGGCCAAAATCATATTCTTCTGCCCATTACCTGTCCATTATATGGATAAAATATTATTTTCACTTTTTGTGACTCTTGTCTTTATTCAACACACCTTACAATTTTCACAAGAAAGGGAGATGTCTGCCCTGCAGATAGTACCTCTGGATCCTGTAGCAAATATCATGCTATTCTGGTACCTAAATTGTACTAAAATGACTGCATTAAAAAGAAAGTCAAAGAACTAACATCACAGGGCATATATGCATGTGAGATTTCCTGACTTTCACGTTTACTTTGTAACCTGAGTAGCCTTTGTTTTTGTGAAACACCCTTCTTTCTTTGGAAAAAAAGCAAATGTTTAAATTCTGTATTAGTAGTTTTAGACTGATAGCAAAAACCTCTGCCCATGAGTCAGTGAAACAGCCTGTAGCAAAGGAAAGTTGGCTCCAAGTAGGCCACCAGAAATCAGCTGTATTTGCTGAGAGTAGGGGAATGATGAAATTCAGGGATCTGGAGTTCCTTTCTAGCTTAGGTAAACAATATTCCATAGTTGTTTCATAGTATTTGCTTTGTCCTTTCTGGTTCTATATCACACATCTCTCCTGGTTCTGCACATGTATTTGCTGTAAATTCTACTCCCAACCCATCTCCCAGTCAGCAGGGACTGTGTCTGCTCCTAATTACCACTGCACCGAAACCACTGCCTCCTGCTTCCTCTCTATTGCCCACACACTGGCAGTGCTCAGTAAGAAGAAGAAATGCTGCCTTCTTGCCTCAGCTCTGATACCTGGAGCCCTGTAGAACTTAGAGAAAATTACCCTCCCGGGTGTGAGGCATTGCTGTGTTCTATGAGCTCTGGGCACAGCACAGGGCAGAGCATACTCCATGCAGGGAGAACTCTTGGGGACTTCAGCTGCCATGTTTCTGTGACAGTTTCTAAACTGCCAAGTTGTAAACTACCAATTTTCTGTTGAACAGAGTGGGATCTTTTCAGAGGTTCATTACTTAACAAACTGCAGCATAACCTTCACTGTTAGAGGAAAAACCACATGCCTGACACACCAGTTTTCAGCCTTCTTACCACATTTAAGTGTTACTGTCTAAATCACAGATATTCTTAATGAAATAATTGTAATTATTTTTAAATGCTCAAAACACCACCACCACCTGAAACTTGTAGAAGACTGCAAAATGTTGGGAGGAGTCTTCTCGGAGCTATTTTATTTGGAATAGCTAAAGAGTGTGTGAGATTTCAGGCAAATAGCCACAACTTGGAAATGTCACAAGCAGATGCAAGTGCTTGTAGTGGAAATCTCTTGGCAGTTGGATTTCAGACAGTGTGACCAGCTCTGTCTGTAATAAAACACAACAAAGTCTATAGTAGTAACAAACTAAAGGATATAGACAATTGATAAGAAGAGAACTCCTCTGATATTCTCTCATTCATGTTGCATTTTTGTTGCAGAAACCTTGGCTTTGGGACCACAGAGAGTGCTGGACAGGATATCCACAGCAGGTGAGTCACACAAGAGGGAAAATTGCTGTTACAACTCTTGTGTTGTGTTTCCGTACTTTTTGAAAAGCAAATTATATTAGTGACAAACGAGGACACTGAATTAAGTTCAGACTCAGAAGACCTAAGAATTCCAAGCCAGACCTTCATCTAGGGAGAGCACCTTTGTACCCAGTGTCATCTAAACACAAGGGAAGATGAGTTGGGAGAGCACTTTGTCTCTCCTAAAAGAAGATGAAGGTGTATGTTCCAGGGTTTTTTGTCTGACAGTCAAAGCTAGAGCAAGACCTCTTGACTGTATGTGGAGGTTGCAAACCCATAAAGGGAAAAGCAGTGCCCAATTCTAGCAGTGTGAGCCACAGGAAATGTAACGGGACAAATGACTGAAGAGTGAGGTAGTGCCTTTCAAGCTGAGTCTCTGAACAATCCAGTATTGCTCAAAGGCCAGAATTTTAGGGGCAAATCTGTAGTTCTGTGTAAAAATTAAACCGTACAAACAAGTGGGCCTTGAACAGGAATGTAAGACTGAAAGGATCACCCGGGTCCCTCTGTCTCTGCCCTGTACACTTGCAGTACATGTCTTGTCAAAAACAATCAGAGCCTTCATAATGGCACACTGTGATGGACTGACCCTGGCTGGCCACAGTGTGCCCACCAAGCACATTTTTCTCCCCCGTCCTCAGATGGAAAGGGAGGATAAAATATAGCAAAAGGCTCATGGGTCAGGATAAGTACAAGGAGAAAGCACTCCCCAGTTACCATCACAGGCAAAACCAGCTTGACTTGTGGAAAAATCAATTTAATTTACTATTAATCAAGTAAGAGTAGTTTAATAAGAAATAAACCCAAATCTTCAAATCACCTTCCTGCACCCCTCCCTTCTTCCTGGGCTTAACTTCACTCCCATTCTCCACCTCCTCCCCTGCAACGGCACGGTGGAATGTAGAATGGGGGTTGTGGTCAGTTCATCACACCTTGTCTCTGCTGCTCCTTCCTCCTGCTCCAGCTCTTCCNCCTTCCTGCACCCCTCCCTTCTTCCTGGGCTTAACTTCACTCCCATTCTCCACCTCCTCCCCTGCAACGGCACGGTGGAATGTAGAATGGGGGTTGTGGTCAGTTCATCACACCTTGTCTCTGCTGCTCCTTCCTCCTGCTCCAGCTCTTCCCCCTGCTCCAGCAACAGGCTTCTCCAATGGGAGACAGCTCTCCATGAGCCTCTCCACAGTGGGTCCTTTCCACAGGGTGCTGTTCCTTAGGAATGGGCTGTTCCATCGTGGGTCTGCCACAGGTGCTGCCAGGAGCCTGCCCAGCACTGCCATTCCACAGAGTCAGAGCGTCCTTAGGGCACATCCCCCTGCTCTGCTCAGGGTCCTCCAGGGACTGCAGGTGGGGGTCTGCTCCCTGTGGACCTCCATGGGCAGCAGGGGCACAGCCTGTGTGTGTCACCACGGGCGGCTGGGGAATCTCTGCTCCAGCACCTGGAGCTCCTCCTCCTCCTTCACTGACCCGAGGGTCTGCAGACTTGTATCTCATATTCTCACTCCTCTCTCCACACCGCTCTTGTGCAGCCATTTTTTCCATTCTTAAATACATTGCCCTCAAGGCACTGCCACTGTCACTCGTGGGGCCAGTGGCAGATCTGTCTTGGAGGTGCCTGGAACTGCCTCTGTTGGACAGGGTCACCTTTCTGGCATCTCACAGAAGCCACCCCTGCCCCCACCCTGCTACCAAAACCTTTCCACCTAAACCCAACACACACCCATTTTCCGACATTTGTTACAAACAGAAAAGACCGAAACAAGAGCCGGTCATGTCCCACTGACAAAGAGCAAGTCAAGGACAAACCTGTGTATTAGCAGGAACAGCAAATGTATTAATTACAATTTCTACTGAACAGACCATGCCTTGTGCTACAGACAATGACAAAAGAAACATTAGTTCTCCCAAACAGTCTGATCTTTGGGGGAAAAAATAAATAGCTTCTGATCCACAGCTCCTGTTTGGATAACCTGGAGTGTGACCAGCACATACCAGCTAGGAACATGTTCATATCCTCCCTGGAAGCCCCAGGGCATCCAGCTGCGCTTCCTCTTGTGGCCAATCGCTGGTGCTACAAAGGAAAACTAAAATTTATGAAGGTCATAAATAACCAGTTGGTGTTTGGGAGCACAACACTCCGTGTTCTTTTGGAAATGGTTGCAAAGCCCCTTTAGTCATAGTAACTATTTATCGAATAGATTCAGGTTTAAGGAGGCCATATAGTGCCACAATAGCAAAAATTGCTTGTTAAATAACAAGATCTTGCTGAGTGGGTCTAAGCTTTTAGTTTCCCAGCTGTAAAAGCCCAGATAATTTACCCAGAAGAATGTGGATTACTTTTGCTGCTTGGATTGAATTCCCGCCCCCCATTAGTTTGATTAAACTGGAAAACTGTGATAGAGTGCAGGTTATCTGAAACATCTTCAAGCCTAAAAAGGGAATGATTTAGTCAGCTACTCCTTTTCCACCATCATGAATTGGTTTATGTAGTTTTTAAAGCTCTATACTGTCTGCTCAGGAATCTGAGGAAATCCTAAAAATATTCAGAATCTTCACAGTGATTCCCTAAATGTTTGATGTGGTGTGGTAAAGTGGAATTTCCCTGCTGTTTGATTTCATCTTGGCACAGATGACATTTAGTAAGTGAGCATATTGTTCAGTTGAAGGAAGTATTTCCCCCTGTAGCTGCAGGAGCCAGCTTTGTTGATTTGGTTGTTGTATTGGGTTTTCATGGGCTGGTTTTGGTAGCGGGGGGCTACAGGAGTGGCTTCTGTGAGAAGCTGCCAGAAGCTTCGTCCATGTCCAGCCGAGTCAATCCCTGGTGACTCCAAGGATGGGTGTGCCGCCGGCCAAGGCTGGGCCAGTTTGAAATAGTGGTAATGCCTCCATGGTAACAGATTCAAGAAGAAATTAAAAAAGAAAAAGTTATTGCACAGTTGTGTTTGCAGCCAGAGAAGAGCAGGGTGAGAACATGTGAGAGGAAAAACGTGCAGACACCAAGGGCAGTGGAGAAGGAGGGGCAGGAGCAGCTCCAGGCAACAGAGCTGAAATTTCTACAGCCTGTGGTGAAGCCCATGGTGAGGCAGCTGTGCCCCTGCAGCCTCTGGAGATCCACGGGGATGCAGAGATCCACTCGCAGCCCTTGGAGGAGAGGAGCCCTGCACCAGAGCAGGGGGATGCCTGAGAGGAGGCTGTGACCCTGTGGGAGACCTTGTGGAGAGAGGGGCCCTGCTCCCAGGCTGGAGCAGCCTGTCCTTGAAGGACTGCACACCATGGAAGAGTGACCCACGCTGCAGCAGTTTGGGAAGGACTGTTTTCCATGGGATGGACTCACGCTGGAGGAGTTCCTGGAGCCCTCTCCCATGGGAGGGACCCCACAGTGCAGCAGGGGAGCAATTCCTCTCCCTGAGCAGCAGGAGCAGCCACGGGTGATGAACTGACCATAACCCCCATTCCCATCTCCTTGCACTGCTGGGGTAGGAGGTAGAGCTGGGAAGGAGGGAGGGGCAGGGGGAAAGGTGCTTTTAAGGGTTTATTTTACTTCTCATGATTGTGCTCTGATTTGTTAGCAAGGAACTTAATTAATATCTCTAATTAGAGTCTGTTTTGCCCCTGACTGTATTTGATGAGTAATCTCTCCCGGTCATTATCTCAACTCATGAACCCTTTGTTAATATTTTTTCCCCTCTGTCCAGCTGTGCAGGGGAGTGAGAGAGCAGCTTTGGTGGCTGCCTGGCATCCAGTCCTTGAAAGGAGTTTTCACTCGCAGCTCTTGCACTAATGTATCTGATGGGTATTTCCCTGTCTCTCCCTCTCTCACAGCCTCTTCAGCCCTCCCTGTTCTGGTACTACATGCTGGAGCTCTCCTTCTACTGGTCATTGGTCTTCACCTTGCCCTTTGACGTGAAGAGGAAGGTGAGTGGCAGTCTCAGGAGAGAATCAAGTACAAACAGGATACAACCTGAACACTCAAAGGACATGTGTATAGTGCTAGTCCAGGTTTTGTGGGACTCTCCCCTTGATCATTCACAGGAATTTTTATTCCCAGGCACTGGCTTTTTCTGCTCTGGGAAGTGGAGAACACCAACCCTGACATAGAAAGGTGCAAAGTACTGCAGAGTTCGCAATCCAGACTTAAAATTCAAACATAAAAATTGTTCTTCTGCTGGTCTTCTAGGCTGCACTCATCACAGAGACAGGAAAAGAGGTGCTTCTCTGCCAGTAAATCTGCATGTGTTCTTGGTGCCAGTGTCCCAACAGACAGGACGCAGCATCAGACTGTGGCTGGTGGAGAGAGAGAATGTTCTTTATTGTGAGATCCTCATTTTACACCATAAGTTCGTCATTCCTGGGTCTCTTGGATGCCTACATTTCTAGATTGTGTTTGGTAAAAGAATTACGTGGGTAAGACTTTGTAGCAGGAGGTTTTTTAGTCACTGGGTAGAGAGATATCATTGCTACCTGCAGGAACCATGCTTGGACCAGGGCAGGAGGTGCATTATGTATTTTATTCTTTGCTGTTCCCTTTGTCATCAGGATTTCAAGGAGCAGATAGTCCATCATGCTGCAACCATCTTCCTGATCAGTTTTTCATACTGTGCCAACTACATCCGCATTGGGACACTGGTGATGGTGATTCATGATGCTTCTGATTGCTTCCTAGAGGTGAGCCAGGCAGAGCCTAATTAGAAGTGGTGCTCTTCAGTCACAGAGTGTCTTTTGATCTAACACAACATGGGCCAAGCACTGGGGCGTTCCACAGATCCCTTGTGCTGCTCTACTGACCCAGCTGGGGGTGCCCAGAGAGCTGGGCAGAGCTGTGCTTACCTGCATGCAGTTTGTGCCATACCTGTCTCATTAGCCCCCTGGAGTGTGTGCAGATGCTGTCTTGGCTGCTGTTTTATTGTTCTTTCTTCTTTCAGCCAACTAAGATATTCAATTACATGAAGTGGAAAAAAACTTGTGACAGCCTCTTTATGATCTTCTCAGCTGTTTTCCTGATCAGCCGCCTGGTCATTTACCCCTACACGTGAGTCTGCCGCAGTCAGGGGACATGGAAAAGCTGCTTTCTGAGAGGCAGGACAATTAGCTGGATGCTGCAGCCTTTCCTTTTCAGTCCTGGAGCATGTGTTCCTGCCCTTTGCACAGGCTGAAGTGCCACATGGCTCTTGCTCCTGCCTTGGGGTAAACAAGGGTGCTCTGCCTCGGAGTTTATAGAGCAGTCTTGATGCCCTGAAGGGTGTTGCAGAGGAGGAGCCCCGGTGGCTCTATCCTGTGTACTTCGGGTGGGGAACTGATAGTTGGCTCACATGTGATAGGTAAAGAGGGAAGTGGCTGATCTGAAACTTCCTCTGTGACTACAAATTTCTAGGGCTTAATTGTGGCCCTACTAACACGCTTTCCCTCCACTGCAATTCCCTCTGTTTTGCAGAGTGCTTTATAACACCTACTATTACTCCATGGAGATATTCCAACCCTTCTTTGGATACTACTTTGTGAATGTTCTCCTGATAATTCTGCAGTTGCTCCATGTCTTCTGGTCCTGCCTAATTATTCACATGGTCTACAAGTTCATCCTCCAGGGCACGGTATGCATCAGTTTGTAGTATCCTTTACATCACCTGGGGTGGGAGGGTCCACCTAGACTGCTTGAGAACATAGGGGTCCATCTGGCATGGAGTCCTTATTGTTCTAGTGAAATTATTCATGTGCATTACCAACAGTGAGGTGGAAGGAAACTCAGTAATATTACGGAAAGGTGACCCAAAATTTTTTTTTGAGTCACTACAATACTGGGTCCACTTCTGATGCTTGTATTCAATGAAAATGTGGATTGGACTCTAGGAGAGTTGTCTGTGAACAAAGCCAGTGACATCTGAGTAAAAATCCCAACCAAATTTCATGGTGCAGTGTGATTTGCATTGGTAGCACGACTAAGAAATCAAGGCAGGGATAATTGTCATGATTGGTGAGGCCAGTGGAAAAGTGCTTCCCTTATTGTACAGGATTTTTGATTACAATGGTGTTACAGTGCTGTAGATTACTACACAGAAGGTATTTCTGTCTAAACCAGCTGCCTGGGCTCTTCTGGCAGCAGTGGAGGGCAACAGGCATGCCCAAATCATGACCCATTCCATATTGCACCTGGCAGTGCTCCTCAACAGGCACAGAGAGCAACCAGAGATGAGTATCTGAGCTGCAGCTGTATAAACTGAAGTGAAATACATCCCACATCCCACTCTGTCTGGCCTGTAGTTGCTGTGAGACCAAACTGCTGCTCAGCATGAAATTCTTCCCAAAATCAAAGCCATGACTGGCCGCATGCCATGGACGTGGTCCAAAGGTGACCAGTCAGCACCTCGTGGGAGCTGACCTCAGAGCCCAGGATGATTTATTAGTATGCAACTGAGGAATTCTGTCTTACAGGAACTGAGAGCAAGCATTAAAGGCTCCCCTTTATCCGTAGTGTCCCCATTTTCTTTATCTGCCTTCCCTTAAGGTAGCACAGAGCAAATTACTCGCAAATCAGGAAACAGGGCAGAAAATGAAGACACAACTAAAGACAGCCTTTTATTGTTTTTCTAGTTTTTCTGTGGGGCTGAATTACCACTGCAGTTACTGTAGAGTAAAATGATGAGGTAATAAGTAGTCTTATTAGAAAGAAAAGAACCATCAGGAAGGAAAATCCTGAAGCATATCCAGAATTTTCCCTATTTTATCTAAAAATCAATATGCCAGATTTGATGTAAAAATATATTTGAGTACTTCCTGTATTGAGCAGTGAAAAGCAAAAAAAAAAAATTGTCCTTAACAGATCTGTTTCAATGACAATATGTAGTGGCCCAAAGCAGTATCAGCAAGAATACAGGACATTCTCTCTTTTTTGAGAGCTGTGAAACTCTTGCTACAATCAGTTCATGTTCTTCTTGTGGGCTTTTCTGGTCTCCAAGGTTTTCCTCTCTGGCTACAGGATAATCTTTACCACCTTCTCACACTATGTACCCTAATCCCCAGTAATTAGAACTCAGTCTAAATCCAGAAATACACATTTCATTCCCTCATAGAGGGAGCAGCTTTATAGTTCCTTTGGGAATCTTGCCAGATTTAAGGCCTCAGCCACATTCTCTGGCTATAAATGGGTAAACTTAGAAATATTGACTACAATTTGTCCTTTTACTGCAGATCCAGACTCCTGCCTGTTTCCTGAACTGTCAGTTCCAGAGTGATCTGAGGTGCAGGTTGTTCACAGCAGATAGCATCTCTCACCCATATTGTCCTTGGAGGCAGATTGAATTCAGTGCAAGTTTAGATTCTTACAAATCCTGTCTGCATCTGGTTGTAGTGATCTCTGGAAAGAGCATGAGCCCAAACAGAGTTCTCAATATGATCTGAGAGATCTCAAGAAGAATGGACAGCCATAAATGGAGACTAAGTTTCTGGGCAGCACCTGGTATACCCCTGAGCAGTTTCTAAAGCTCAGGTCACAGAAGGGGTTTGCAGCTTTCCCTCTGTCCAACAAGGAGTGTGACACTGTGAATTTGTCCCCAGTTTTGGCATCTTGTATGGCAGAGTAGAGACAGCCTGAGAAGCCAGCAAGTGCTGAGCTGCTTTTTCCAAACTGTCATCCCATTATTTCTTTTTTGTCTTCCTTTTAAGGGAATGAATTAAATACTTATAGAATTGGATTACATGTCTCTCAGTCACTAAAGAGCAAGAGGAAAAGCCTGACCATAAAACTGAATGTAGTCGGAATGGAGTGGCTTTCTGTTGAGCCTTTGGTTTGTTTAAAAGCATGTGTTTCCAGGCTGTCCCTGGCAATGTTTTTAGCCTGCAGCCACCCAGGCCATTTGTGGGCAGAAGTCAGCTCCTTGTCCCTTTTGGAAAGTGTAAAAGAGCTTGATTAACTACCTACCACATCCTTCTCCCACATGCTGATGACCAGGGCAGCAGTGTGGATATAGGCTTGCACAGTTGTCCTCCATCCTGGGCATTTGTTGTTTTGTTCTGCTTCTCAGCCTGTAATTCCTGATGTTTATCAGGATCACAGGTAGGATTCTACTGAGACTGAAATCAAAGAGGCAGGCAGAGTCTGTTCCTGAGGGTAGTGTAAAAGCTGTGGGGACAGAGCAGGACTGTGCTGAGGGTGAGTGGCTGAGGCAGCAGGTGCCTGGTCAGCCTGTGGCTCAGCCAGCACTGCTGCTTGTGCAACTGTTGTGTTTGTCTCACTTCTCACCTGTTTTTGTAGATGGAAAAGGACATGAGAAGTGACACAGAAGAAAGTGACAAGGATGAAGAAAGAGATAAAATTAGGGAAAAGGAGAAAAATGGGATCACGTATTTCAGCAACGTCACAAGCAACGGTTACATCCAGAGGAATGCGTCTGAGCCCCTGAACAACAGAGCCCACCTTGCCAACGGCCACGCCAAGGAAAGATAGCTGCTGTCCATGTGCTACTGGTCTGGCCTCCAGCAAACCCAGGCCACCATCTGTAGAAAGAGTTTTGCTCACTGTGTAGGTAAAATGGAATGCAATTGCAGTATTGTAGCTGAATTCCTGCTTCCCATAAACAGAAGCGTGTATAGTCAGTGATATTTGAAGGAAGTTTTTCGTCTTCCTTCAGTAAAAGCTTACTATAGATTGTAGCCTCAAAACAGATAGCAAGGGATCAAAGTGGTTTGACTTGTATTAGACTGTACCATAGTTGTCAAATATATTAATCTTGAAAAATACTTTAAAAATAAAAAGGTGGATAAACTCTGGCAGTGTCAAGTTTTACCCACCTAATGTTGTTTGATAGGAATCTGTTTAGCCTGGATCAGCCTCTGGAGGTCCTGGCCTATTGCCAGTAATTATTATGGCTGACAAGTGACAAATCTTATCACTGGGATACCTCTTCTGAGAAAATATGTGCCCTGTACACACTTAGAAAATTAAAACTGAGCATAGTGAAATGAAAGCTTTGGAAAGGTATAAGAGGACATACGTTTTTCTCAAAGGAAGTGCTCTTTGTGCCAGTGACCAGCTTTGTAATGGTATGGATCTCTGTCCCTACTTATTGCCTTTAAGGGGGAAACTCCAAAGCCCAGCCTGGAGGAGTACCCATCCAAATCATAGTTGGAGAGCTGGGAAATCCAGACAGCTGTTTCTCAACTGTCAGGCAATCCTCTAAACCTGTCTAAACCTGTCTTGGAAGGAAGTAGTCAGGAGAAGGGAGGTGACAAGGAATGCTATAGTCTGGAAGACAACACTGATTAAAGTGCTCATGTTTTCACTTAGTGTGACTGGCACAGAGGGAAATGTTTACAGAGTCAGCTTATGGCGAGAAGGGAATACATCTCCCCTGGCCTCAGAGGAAAAAGGATCCAGAGATGATCTGCTGAACCTTATGGAATAATGCTTCAGCAAGGCCTTCTAACTCTAGGGCCTTTGCCTAGGTGTATCAAGAATAGCAAATATAACACAGTGGTCCATGAAGTCATGATGCAGTGCTGATTCAGTTTGTTTAGTTGCCATAACTTGTATCATGCGTAGTCTTAGATTTTTTGATTGTGCAATCTCTTAAAACATTTAAATTAGTGTTAAGTGAATTTCTGTTTTATAGGTCACTTAATCTATGGAACCGAAGTATTGTCAGATTCACTGTAATGAGTGCAGGGACTTAGACTGCTGAGGCCATGCAGACACTTCTCTTTATGTACCTAGTGCTAACTGGGCAGGGATGGGACACGGACCAAGGAAATGCCTTATTTGAGGAGGTGGTGTATATGTTCAAGTTGTAAAGCAAGTGGCAGCATAGAAAGAGAAGAGGGTTTTCATCAGTCCACTCAGGTGACCTGAGATGTGACTGAGAAGCTTTGATCTGAGCTTGTGTTCTCATCTTCCCTTTCAGTCAAAATGCATTTGGATAATTGGATTTCTAAACTGGAATTGGATAATTTCAGAAGGGAAAAAGTGGTTCCAGCATGCATGAGTCCAGGGCAATAACATGCTGTGGGAGGAGAGCATCTACTCCTGCGTTGTCGTTTAAATCTTTATTTGCTGAAGATGGCCTGTCTCTGGAACCTTAGCTCAGTTGGTGAGAGCATGGTGTTAATAATGCCAAGGTTGTGGGTTTGATCCCTGTATGGGCCGTTCACTTAAGAGTTGGACTCAATGATCTTTGTGGGTCCCTTCCAATGCAGAATGTTCTGCAATTCTGTGGTAATTGGAAGTTGGAAGCACATGTTCTGTACACTGTGATCTGAGTGTACTCTCTCACCTCTCTGCAGGTGGTGTGCTCAGGAGGGATGGTTATATATCATTTTGTACTACTGAATGTAAATGTTCTTTATAAATTACTTTTAATGCTTTGATCGTCTGGTCTCTTTTCTACTTCTTTAACCACCAGGAGGTAAACCTGGCTGGCTGCACCTTTCAGGTGGACACGTATGAGGGAGACCCACATGGGTGCCATTGCCAAGGGGAAGATGTTGCATACACAAGATACACAGTCACACTGAGCCATGCCAGTAAAGAACTGCAGCTGCTGGGTTTGTCTCCTGCTCAGTAGTGCTGTGTTTGGCTGTGGAGCAAGGGACCATTTGGGACACCCCTACACTAGACCTGGGGCAGGCCAGGTTACTTGGTACTGCCCGGACAGTGGCAAGTCCAAGATGGCAACACTGGGGGGGTGCTTTGGCCTTGCAAGGATAGGAGGAGAGAAATTAATATCTGTTCTTCTTTTTTGTGAGGTGTTAGGATGCTAGGGAAGATCCCTGTTGTAAAATCACACCACCTCTCCTCTGAGGAGGGAGAATGCTTCCCAGAGTCTGCACAATGCGCAGTGGAGCCAGTGTATGTTAATGCCCACTGGATTTGATCCTCAGGGCTTTGTTGTGTCCCTGAAGATTGAGATAAGCTCGTTAGGAGGCAAATCTGGTTCTTGTGACAGGATGCATCAAGGATACAGGAGATCTGTTGGATTGAGCAAGAACTACTGAGGCCTTTAGCTGAAGAACTGAGCATGACAGTGATGAGTCATTGAGGCAGATCAGCTGCTGAATTTGTTCTCTTGCCATCAACTTGCTAAGGCTTAAAGAAGCATTCAGCTTCCTCCCTGCACTGCTCCACCTTCTCTCTTTATGTCTGCTCCAGGGCTGGGAAGCTGCTGAGTAGTGTGATAATGTTGAAGAATTTAGTGTATCCATCCTCTTCTCTCTTCGCACATGGGGCATCACAGCTCTCTCCACAGAGCAGCTGTTGTAGAAAACCTGCAGCAAGTCTGGCACTTTCTGCTGAGAAACCCAGCAGAGCAGATGACAGAACCACCAAACCCATTAGGTTGGGGAAGGCCTCTGAGATCGTCAGGTACAACCTGTGATCGATCACCACTTTGTGAACCAGAGCAGACCCCTGAGTCCAGTCATTTCTTAAATGCCTCCAGGGATGGCAACCCCACCACCACCCTGGGCAGCCCATTCCAATGTTTAACAACCCTTTCCATGAAGAAATCCTTCTTGATGTGCAACCCATACCTACCCTGGCATGACTTGAGTCCATTTCCTCTGTTTCTGTCACTTGTTACCTGGGAGCAGAGCCCAACCCCCACCTGGCTGCACCCTCCTGTAAAGGAGTTGCAGAGAGTGAGAAGATCACCCTGAGCCTCCTTTTCTCCAGGCTGACTCCCAAGCTCCCTCAGCTTCTCCTCATAGGATTTATTCTCTAATGGAGACTTCCATCCAGATGGAGCACTGGGCAGCACAGCAGGGTCTGACCCTCTTTCCCCCATACTTTTTTCCCCCATGTGCACAGACAAGATTTGCATCAGACAATATGTGCACCACATAATGTTAGTGAGCAACTGTGGGAGATGAGGCATCCAGCTCCAGGTTAGCCATGAGAAAAAGAGCATGTTCCAGGCTGCTGTGGGCTGGGTGAGTCAATGCTGGCACAGTGTGGTCCCCGGGCTGTCCTAGCCCAAAACTATGGCTGACATGGATCTGCTGACTCCAGTAGACATGGACATCTGGTGACATTTTGGATCTTGTTTTAGTTTGGCACAGTTGTTTCCTTCCTCCTGCACACAGTAAATTTCGAAGATCTGCATACATCACATTTTTTCATTTAGAAATGTATGCCCAAGGGAACCTTTTCTTGGATGGCTGCACTTGGAACAACATTGCATTTCTCATTCTCACAGGTACAGCAGACACAATGTCTGGAGGTAAGGGAAAGGTCTTGTTCAAAAAGCTGAAGTCATGTCAAAACAAGGGAAAGGACCTATAACTTTGGCAGATGAATGTGAACGTGTGATAAAGCAGGCCAGGAAATATCCTGAGAAACAGCTTGAAAGGCAATACCAGTCTGTGAAACATCAGCAAGACTGCTGAACTCAGAGATGACAGTGGCAGACAGCAGGAACGCTGGGATAGGTCAGGCTAGAGCCAAGAAATGCAGTGAGCTGCCCTGTATGGCTCCCCGACTGAGGGAGAGAGGGTCCAATACCTGACATCTCACTGAGGCCACATTCCAAGAGGATCCACTTCAAACCAATGGGTGGGAAGATATTACCTAGAACACAGACTAACTGAGTAACAGCAAACCTTCAAACGCACTGGCAGGAGGAAATTTGTTCTTAGAGGAGTTCAACTACCAACTGTGGAATGCCATTTTTTGTTTCAAATCATCTTCTTATCAGAAAAATTTAAGAAGGTTCCAAGTGGGAATGTGAGAGCTACAGCCCTCTGTAGTCTGACATGCAGACTGGTCAGAGCCGTAGAAAGTATAATATGTGATGGAATTTTTGGAAACAGATACAAATACAATAGGAAAGAGTCCCCGTGGGGTGGTCTGTGGGGAAGTTTATGTCTCACTCTGCTGGAGTTACCCCAAAGAATTGGTGAGTACGTGTAGCGCAGAGAACCTTCACCCTGCTCAGCTTTGCAAAGATATTCAAGAAAGGTCCCTCACCATCCTGAGGAAACCCACCCGAGGTGACTATGAGAGACCAACACGGACTGTTTGTAGCTGTGTATTGTTGCAGGTTCCCCAAAAGAGGAGGGAAAGGCAGATGGCAAAATCAGGTGATAATGAAGGTTCTTCATGATGGTGTTGCAGACTGGCTGCTGCAGTTCACAGCACTGAGACTGACAGAACACAGGTGCAGCTGAGTGGAGCAGAGCAAGATGGTGCACAAGAGAAAGTGTCCTGAAGTGCTGGGCTGTGTGTGAGCATTCCAGAGCTGCTCTGGGGAGCAGTGTGTCAGCTTTGTGCTCAGTACATGACGGTTCAAAATGCAAACAGGACATGGGATGTTGCTGGCCAAGATGAAGGAACCAAAGCTGAGACTGCTGGGGCCCTGAAGATGCCAGAAGATGTTAATGGCTGTGGACAGTCTACCCTGGGACCTCCATCCACACCCTCTCCCAGGTGTCAGAGCTGATTAAGAGATGAGGGCTTTGCAGCCTGAGAAGGAAAAGCCTGGCAGAAAGAGTGGGCAAGAGAGATGCCCCTGCTGATAGTGTCACCAAGGTAGGGACCTTAGTCATCTGTGAAGCAGAACGAAATTGAAATCAGCCACCTCCTTGACACCCACTAAATTATTTTCTTGTACTAGGACATCTTACCCCGCCTCCAAGCTCACAGGCAGGTCAAAACAAGTGATGCTGTTTCAACTAGTCTGACATACTGATGGGATTGAGCAAGAGGTGGAGACAGCGAGTGATGAGCTCTTGAGTTGGGAATCCTGATTTAGCAGAGAGCTTTATTCCTTGCTGATACCTGCTTGCTGCAGGCAGCCTGTGCTTTCTGTGCCCACTGTCTTGACCAGAATGGGACTGTCAGAGGGGTTCTGGCACCATGAATACTGGCTGCCACCTGGAGCTGCCTGGGAAGACTTGAAGGACTCTGCAGACACACTACCCGCAGCCTCAGCACCTCCTGCTCTGCATCCCTGGTGCTCTGCTATTGATCTTTGTCTGATGTGTCTTTGAAAGGCGAGTGCAGCATCTCTGGTTTCTCCTGTTCTGGTTGCCACCAGTGTCTTGCAGGGCTGCTCCAGAATAATCCTTACCTGCTTCCTGACCTCCACAAAGTGTACATGGGATTGTCCCCAAGAATAATGAATCTCTCTGCTTTTCATAGCATATGGTATTTGTGTGGCAGCTCTTTGCCCTGCCCTCCCACTCTCCTGTACCTGTAGGTGTGAAAAGACAAGTCCATCACTCAGTCACACCTGAGCTGTGCATGGAGGGTCCCTCTGGAGACACAGATAAGGGAGCTTGCAACACCAGGATTTACTGGGTATGTCAGTGCTGGGAGCTCCCACCTGAGCCAGGGTTTGGCCTGATCCTAGAGGATGGTCCTGAAGGGGCAATGTGAGCTCCCTACTCCAGAGCTCCTAGAGCTGCTGTGGGACCACTCTGCTCACAGCACTCTTTGCCCAGCTCTGCCCTGCCTTCTCCTCCTGACACCAGAGAACCCCAGTTCCATCAGGGGTGATGACACACACCAGTGTCCCAGACCAGCCCTCATGCATGGAAAATTGGAAGCCAGTCAGTTAAAGCAGGGCCATGTGCCGATGTGGGCAGAACAGCTGGGATGCTTCCCACCAGGCAGAGCATGACTTCAGAGGGGGAAGAAGGGAGGACATGAAGCTGCAAAGCTGTGCTCAGCAAACCTGCCCTAAGCTGGAGTAGAGGGTCTCTCCTGGAGGAGCTGGGGAAGCACGGACCCATCTGCCCTGAGTGCTGGCTCCTGCCTGCAGTGCACAGCTGTGTGAGAAGGTGTGGCAGATAAGGGCTGTAGGAAGAGCCAGAGTTAATTCCAGGGTCATCAGGTCTTTCCTCAAAGAAGGGAAGGCAAGTTGCACTTGCCTGGCTTCCAAGAAACATCATGATTTAGAAAGCAATGCCTCCCACTAGAGGTTTGCTGGGGTTTCCTGCAGGAACCAGCAAATCCCCACATGTTCAGTCCTTGGCTCCTGCTTCAGCCAATGGTCAGGAACCCTGGGCACTGAGCCCATGGCACACTCAGACACTTGCAGGCTGGTTTTGTGGCATCCTCTGGAGGACCAGCATGCACTCCAACACAGAGGCATGCTCTGTGTCCTGTTGCCTCAGCAAAATTAATTATTGCTTATTTAGCCATTGTTCCTGTTGTCTCCACTGCACATCCTCACCTTTGCTTTGGTGCCATTGTATTTCTGAAGAAAGAGCATTGACCTGACAGAGGCACCAAGCCTTGTGTGCTGGAGCAGTGCTGGGAGCCTTGGGCTGTGCCTTGGGCTGGGTGTGTGAGCACTCTGGCAGTGCTGGAGCCCTGGGGCAGCACATCCAGCACAGAACACGGCGCTGGCATCTTCCTGTTGGCTGACCCTGGCTGCCAGTGTGAGCACACAGGTCCTCTCCTGTCAGAACTCTTTCCTCCTGTAGAACCGTGGCTCTGCCCTTGGGCAGGGCATTGGGGGTGAGTGACAAGTGGAGGCCCAAAGTTCAGACCAATGCCACACTGGAAGGCTTCTACATTCTACTGGGCAGAACCCCAAAGAAGGTGAGTGTCCCCTGAGTCCCATTGTCCCAAGAGCCCAGATAAGCAGCACCTTCTCTCTGTTCTATCCCAGGCCAGGCAAACGAGCCTCAAAAACAAGGCAGTTACTGTTAACCACCCTCCCAGGCAAAGCAGATACTGCAGCAGCTTCCAACACGTTCAACAGCTGCAATCCCAGCACCTCCTGACCTGCTGCATATCAAACACAGCAGCTGCTGTGAGAGCTGCTGGCTCTGGCAAGAAGGCAGCCCCCACCCCTTTGGGTAGAGTCTATTAAGGCTGTTTATTTTTGGCAGAACTGCAAGTCCTTCAGAATCACGAAATCATTTCAGTTGCACAAGCTCTCTGAGATCATCAAGTCCAACCATTCTCCCAGCACTGCCAAGGCCACCAGTAACCATGTCCCCATGTACCACATCTACACATCTTATAAATCTCTTCAGGTATAAGGACTTCACCATTGTTCTGGGCAGTTGTGCCAGGGTTTGCAGTTTTTCCAATCTAAACCTCCCTTGGCACAACTTGAGGCCAGTTCATCTTGTTCTACCTCCTGTCATGGAGTTGTAGAGAGCCAGAAGGTCCCCCCAGCCTCCTTTTCTCCAGGCTGAGCCCTCACAGCTCCCTCAGCTGCTCCTTGTCAGACTTGTGCTCCAGCCCTTCCCCAGCTCTGTGGCCTTCTCTGGACATGCTCCACAATGACTTTCTCATCATGAGGGGCCTAAAATTGAACCCAGGATTGGAAATGCCTCAGCAGTGCCCAGCACAGGGGGATGGTCACTGCCCTGGTCCTGCTGGCCACACTATTGCTGGTACAGGCCAGGTGCCATTGGCCTTCTTGGCCACCTGGCCTCATGTTCAGCTGCTGTTGACCAGCACTCCCAGGCCCTTCTCTGCTGGCAGCTTTCCAGCCACAAAACCTGGAGTGTTCCATGCAGTTCTTGTGACCCAAGGGCAGGGCCCAGCCCTTTGCCTTGTTGAACCTCACACCGTTGGCCTTGGTCCACTGATCCAGCCTGTCCTGAGCATTCCTGCCCTCCAGCAGATCAGCATCCCACCCAGCCTGGTGTTATCTGTGAACTGACTGAGGGTGTCCTTGATCCCCTCATCCAGATCATTGATGAGGATATTAAATGGGACTGGCCCCAAAACTGGGCCCCAGGGAAAGCCACTGGTCACCAGTCTCCAGTTGGATTTAGCTCCATTCACCATCAGTCTCTGGGCCTGGATCATGACTTACACTGGTGCATGGATTTCAAAAAATAATTTACTTTAATCTGTGTGAAGCTTTATCAGATGAATTATAAAGTGCTTATGAGCTCATCTTTACATTCATTTTAATCACAGTTTATAAATTTTAACGCATGTCATGTTATTTGGAACTCATGCAGAAAATGAGGATGTTGGAATCGATGCCTTTGAGCCTGTAACTGTGTCACTTCAACAGCTGAATGGTTTACTGACATTATGGAGTGAACTATGTGTCTGTTTCTTTATCTTAACAAGCTGAAACTTCTTTTATCTTCAGGCTTTCCATCTGTAGCTGATAATTTGTAGCACTGGGGAACAAAGGCATACAACCTGGCAGAGGGTGTGCAGAAAATCTTTTTATTTGCAAGAGAACAAGCCTTCTTATACCCTCCATTTAGGCGGGCTAGGCACGGATTGGCTGCATGCTTGTCAATCACGTCTCTCCACCCAATCACCGTGCAGTGTCCTCGCATCTCGCTGACCAATCCCTGCCTCTCGCAGGAGGCGTGGGGGCGGACCCAAGAGCATCTCCCACAATAATAGTCGGTGAAAATCGAATCAGAGGCGGAAAAAGAATGTATTTAGACTTTTATGGCCAGACGTTGCATCCCATTGTGTACAGCTGGCAAAACTCAACCAGGGAGAGCCTGGGCTTACTTCTGAACCTGCGTTTAAACGTTTCTGAATTGGAGCTTTTCTGAATTGGAGTTTTTCTGAATTGAAATTTTTCTGAATTGGAGTTTTTAAATGGCCAAAACAACCTGTGAGTTCACAAATGCAAATAGAGTTGATACAATTTTCTTCCAAAGAAAGGTGTTCTTTGGGGAAAGGTGGACAGGCAAAGCAGCCCCTGGGAGCACAGCTCTTCCTCCCTCACAGGGAAGCACAGCCTCCAAAAGGCTCAGTCCTTCCTCCCTGCCCTGCTTTCCAGCAGGAGCTGGTTTCACTGGCCAAGCAAAGTGACCTGCCACTCAGAAAGGTGGAGACCTGGTTCCGGCACCGGCAGGCCCAGGACCACCCCAGGCTGATGAAAAAGTTCTGTGAGGCCAGGCAGGTGGATCAGCGTTTGGTGATGGACACCTCCAACAGGTCTGCACATCATCACCACCCTCTGCCCTGTCCTTCCCAAAACACACTCCCAGGGAGCTGCTGTGGCTGCGAGCAGAGCCTGTCCCACGAGGCTGGGGAGGCTGGGGAGGCTGGGTGCCATTAATGCACACACTGACAGCAGAGCCCCCTGCAGCACTGCCAGCTTCCTCCCTCCCATTTTTACCTTTCAAAAGTTAAATTTGCCTCAACAAAGTCTACTGGCCTTGATGGAGAAATGTTTAAATCTCAGATGCTCAGAGGGATTTTGAACACCAAAACCATTTGTAAAATGCATTAAACTTCAAGATGATCTTGATACAAAATTAACATATTAAGATATTGTCAGCATGGATGGTTGGGCAGAAAATAAATCCATGAAGTGCAGTTAGGAGGGAGTGCAAGCCATGACAGGGGGAGGTAAAAACTGAAAAACACAAGAAAGCACCAAAATCTTCATAGCTTTCCTTTTCCCCACGTTTTTTGCTCTCTTATATGGAATCTTCCTGCATATCTCAGTAATATATGGAGTCAGGATGGAGAGTCACCAAGTGTCTTGATCAAGAGAATCAAGTTCTCTGATTCTCACCTTGAGGTTTAATGCTGTATGTACATAAAGACACCCATCAGGTAAAAGATCTACTCCTCCCACCTCTGAAAAAGAAATTATTCAGTGCTTGGATTGGGTTATTATGTTTTTTAAAAAATATTCTCTACCTGAAAGCTTGTTTAGCGCTTCCTACTGCAGCGTTTCTGAAGAAAGTAATAAATTCCCCAGTATTCCTGTGCCATCACTGAGAAACATTAGGTGCCTTCCACTGTCTGGGATATATATTCGATAGGTGATCTACAAATATCCACACAACAAAAGGAGACAGGGAGAGGTATCTTGGTAGTCTTACTGCATTCTCTTTAATGCTGATGGAATGCCCAAGGAATCTGAGCAAAGCGTGGACCACAGCAGAACCTGGCTGGGCCGTGGGTACCCTGTTGCCTTACATGTGCCAACAGAGCTGAAAATGTGCCAACAGAGCTGAAATTCTGCAAATCTCTGTCTAAACAAGCATAGGTTCCCTGTGGACATCCTGGGCACAGCCTGGGGAGCTATTTCAACTCTGGAGGAGGTCTTAATTCCTTGTTTCCTGTTTTAGTTGGAGATTTATATTCTATTTTACCTCATTCTTCTCTGGACTGGCTCTTCTGTATGATGTAAGTATGTGAGCAGGCTCGTGCTGTGAAGTGACACCTTTCAAGGGCTCTTTGTTCATTGCAAATGAGGCTGATGGTCCCAGGCCACTCTAAAGAGCTCATCCAAAGATCGTATATGGTCATGGCTATGGGTGCAAAGCCAAAGAAGGACAAATTCAAGGGTACCGAGCAGAATCATCCCTAATCCTGAGTCAGCAGAACAGTTCCCTTTTCCCTGGGTGGACTTGGCTAGGTGTCAGTGACATTACCCTGCTGATCTTGTCTTAGGTCCTTGTGTAAGCCTACACACAGCTCTTGCGTCTCAGACTGGAGCAGATCCTGTCCTGGCTGTGGCTGCTGCCCACTGTTCCAAAGACCCTCTGTGTGATATCCTGGACATTCACTACTAATGACAAATTCATTTTGCCAACCACTTTCTTCAAAGCTCAAAGCCAGATTGAATCTAGCATGGGCACACTGAGTTCTTGGAGTTTTTCATCCCATGGTCTTCACATGTCATTAAAAGGTTCTGGGTTCTTTCTGCAGCCTTCTCTATGCACAGAAGCCCTGGTTTTGGGACCACACCATGTACTGGTTGAAATTTCCACAACAGGTGAGCAGCAAATACATGGAATCACGGGATAATTCATACTGGAAGGGAGATCAGGAAGATTCTTTCCCAACCTCCTGCTTGCAGCACTTAGTTGTGAGATCAGACCAGGTTACCTAAGGTTTTTTCCAGTTTAGTTTTGAAAACCTTCAAGCATGGAGACAGCACAACCTTATGACAAAAAGCTTTATACTTACAACTCCTTATATCCACCTGTCTTATTTTAACACCCCTCTGGTCTATCACCCTCACATCATGCATGTGGCAAACAGTTTGACATCTGCTCTTCACATGTGCTCCATGGGGCAGCCCATGGAGAGCTCTGCTCAGAGCAGGTACCTTGTCTCAGTGCATTTCTCTGTCACTCAAGTATGTCTGGAAGTGGCTGTCTCTGGCCACAAAAGGTGGTCAGGACATCTGACATCTCAAAGCACTGACAGGGATGAGGTGTCTGAACCCCTGAAGAGGGAAGACCCTAGCTGCTCCCAGTCCCTTTGCAGACAGGCCAGGGCTTTGGACTGGCCTTGTCAGTGCATCAGCAAATGGTTCAGTCAGAGGGAACAGGAAAATTTAGGCATGACCGACATCTGCTGTCCCAAACACAGGTTGAATGAAGGGGCTTTGCCCAGGAAGACTCTTCCCCTTTCCTGATCCCAGGGTTAGGCAGGGCTCTCACACTGCCTGTCACTTGTCTTGCAGCCCCTGCCACCCATATTGGGCTGGTTTTACCTCCTGGAGCTCTCCTTCTACTGCTCACTGCTGGCCATCCTGCCCTTCAATGTGAAGAGGAAAGTGAGTGACAGCAGCACAACCACAACCAGATGGCTCAGTCAGCCCCCACCATGAGGCTGTGTCCCCTGTCCTGCTGTCAGCTCCCCAGGGGTGCAAAGGAGAAGGCACAAGTGCTGCTGTGAAGACCCTTGTGTGCGTGAGCCCCTTCAGCTCTTGCATGCCACCACTGCACCTTGCACGGGGCCCTGCTCGTGCATGGCACGGCCTTCCTGCCTGCTAGGCTGGGGAGTGCTGGGGGCTGACACAAGGGTCCCCACGGCTAGTCAAGGGACAGGCACTGGGTGAACATGGCATCACGGCTTTTCCCAGCTCTCAGGTGCTGCCTGCACCAGGGAGCTGTGTCCTCCTGATGGGAGGGACCTGGCCTGCCCTGGTGCGGGTCCTGTGAATATATGTGTGACTTTTGCAGCATGGGCAGTTGAAGAGGCACAGGCAATTGAAGAGCTCCTCCATTACATGGGACCTGCCCCAGACCAAGGGCAATCTACTGTCATTACAAAAGTTTCTTCAATACACAGAGGAGGGATCTGGAAGTAAATATGGGATATTAAGGGAGCAATTTTCTAAGGGCAGGTTGATTCACAGAAAACTTATAAAAATCTGTGTTCCAGCATATTTGCACCTATGTACATCTCACAGGTATTTATTTGGCTTTCCATAAACTGGGCATAAAGGTTGAGATGCTCTTCTTGAGATTGTGCAGGACCTCAGAGAGCTGTAGTATGGTGGGGAGCACTGATGCGTTGTGGAGGTGTTTGATGTGTCCTAGTGAGGCAGCAGCATGCAGGAACAGATTCTGCCAGTGCAAGGTAAGACTGACAATATCTCTTCTCGTGCCGGGACTTTAAGGATAAGGAGAAGATTATCCACCACATCGCTACCATCGCTCTGATTTTTGTCTCCTACTGTGCCAATATGATACGGTCTGGGATGATAGTCATGCTGGTCCATGATGCCTCTGATTATATTTTAGAGGTGCATTACCCTCACCTGGAAATCATGGAATCACAGAATGATTTGGGTAGGAAGGGACATTAAAGCCCCCCTCATTCCACCTCCCTGCCATGGGCAGGGACACATTCCACTAGACCAGGTTGCTCCAAGCCCTGTTCAACCTGCCCAGGGATGGTGAAACCACAGCTTATCTGGCCAACCTGTGCCAGGGCC
>VZTX01030126.1:0-15531 GCA_013400915.1 Pardalotus punctatus | reverse complement strand
CACAGCACAGGGTGTCTGTCACCCTGCCCAGCCCAGGCAGCTCCCAGGCTGCAGGAGGAACTAAAGCAAGCCTGGCCCCTGCTGGCCCCATGACGGCTCCTGCTGTCCAAAGCACCACAAACTCTGGCTGGAAGGCTTTGTCAGCACATCACAGACTCACTGCAAGAGCTGCTTCAAACGTTAGCCACTAATGAGTCAACAATTACAGAATTCTGCGTTAATTATTAAAATTTTACACCTAAAAACAAACAGAAAGAAATGCTTCTCCTTTTTTTTTCTTTTTCCAACAGTACTTTTATTTATTTATTTTAAAGCAGGTGATTATTTTTTCTTCTGCTCCAGAGCCTTGATTCACTTCCTGCAGGTGTCCTGCTGCTTCTTGGGGGGGATTTCACTAATGCAGGAAGACATTTGCCAGAAAACATCTGTTGGAGAAGGATATTGAACACCGAAACTGCAGTCAGAGAGTTATTTTGGATAACTGGAGGATGTCGTTCACACAGCACAGGATGTCTAAGGGCTTATGAAGTGTCTCAGCACACAATGATGTGACTCCAGCAAAATGCTCAGGAATTGGTGTGTATTTTACAGGATCATGCCGGGATCGTGTCCCTTGCTGCACGTGCAGCTGGAATAGTAAGCTCCACCTTTCCACTAGATCCATTTCACCAGGCTCTATTTTCTGGTTTGCATTCATTATTCCCCTCCTAATTTTCTAAAAATGATCCCTGATCTAAAATAAAAATAAACCCTCACTGTGCCCTTTTCATCATGCCTTGAAGAGGAAATCTCATCTTAAGGACAACAATACACTAAAAATCCAAGTCTTTTGTGGTTTCCTCACTCAGAATTCAGGATTAAAGGTTTGTTTTGAGGGAAGTGTCCAAGTTGTAATATTTATGAATTATTATGGACATTTATCACAGAATATCTAAAAGAAAAAGTGCTTTTTGAAAATACTCTAAAATGACACATAAATAAGAATTTAAACACTACACCTCCACAAGCAAGGACTGATGCCAGGTCTCTAAAACTGTAATTTCAAATTCCAAATATAGGAAAAGTCTGTGCAAAAAGAAACCACAGAGTTCCCTTAAGAAATGAAAAATAAAGTTTTGGTAAAGCATCACAATCTTTTTTAAAATTGTTCAGTCAGACAAAATACAGAGATAAAGCTGATTTTAACTGCTCACATTACGTGAGCATTAACTGGGGGAAATCAAGCCTCTGGTGACTCAGCAGGAATCTGGGAGGATATTACAGATCCTGGAGGAGGTCACAAACCAGAACTTTGTTAGACAGAACTGAAACACATAAAGAAATTGGCTGAACTATTTTTACACACTATCACCAGAGGAACACACTGCACAAAGGCTGTTCTGTGCTGCAGGTTCTCCTCACAGGCTGGAAATGAAGCAGAATCGTGGGCAATTTGCAGTTTCTAATAAAAGGGAAGTGCATTTGGAAACCCAAGGCTCGGTTTTCAAATCTCAACAATTTAATGACCCCCAATTTAAAGCTGGGGTTGGTTTGGTTTCTTTGACTGTCCCAGCTGCAATTGCCTCTGTCTGGGGAAATGGAGTGTTATTATGGTATTTCTAAAGGGAGCATCATGTTGCATTCCCCGGCTGGGGAAACCTATTCCAGGATTTCCTTCCCCTCGGGGAGGGACAGTTAATGCCAGCCCATTATCTGCTGTGAGCAGGAAATTATGCTACAAGGCTTCAGCTACTTAAGCCCCCTCCTTTAAAGCCCCATTAAGGCAGCCAGGCTGAGGCTCAGCACTAAAGCAAAAGGCTCCCAGGCACTCAGGTTTTTGCAAGATGACCAGGCAGGACAGTTCAGATGTGTGGGAGAGGTCTGAGGAGAGCAAAGGTGTGCAAGGGTGTCATTTCTTCAGGAGCCTGGCAGCGATTTCAAACGGCAGAATTTGGACAAATTGCTCGTTCTGGGACAAAAGCCAAAGGCACTGGCACATCCCTCTAACAACATTTTGTGACCTCTCCTCGGGTTTGGGACACACCACGTGTCTCAGGCATGTGATTGATTTTGAAAGACACACTGCAGTACCAAGAGGCAGAGGTTTTGTTCTCACAGTATCTAGTCGTGGAATCAAAAGAATGTACAATTCCTCACAGCAAAAACTCAGGGAGAAATGTCCAGTGTTCCTGTGCCTCCCACCAGGTCAGGCTGGGCTCTGCAGATGCAGGAGCTGGGGAGGTGATACCAAGAAACAACTGTTCCCTGCTGCCTTCAGTTCTAAAAATATTCAAGCAATGAAAATCTAGCCTAAAAAAATCACTAAATAGAGTTAAAACCAAAGCAGAACAAATTCAGTAAAGCAGAAAATTTACCTTTAGTAAATAAAGAGAACTCTGGTTCTGGGGAGAGTGGAAAACGTATCTGGCATCTTCCTAACCTTTGCATAATTAATAAATCCTCTGAGAAACAGCAGAAAACCTGGAGGGAAGAGACACATTTGTCCAGTTAACACAGGTGCTGCTTCTTCAGGGAGGGAGCAGTTGAAGTCCCTGTCACCACCCCAGAGGGACCTCATCACTGGGGTGCACATCACACACAGTCATTATTTTTGGTAGCAATGACACCTCATCCTTCCATTGCAGGCAATTTCAAAAACAAACTTTCCTTGGGCAATCACAAAACTTTGGACTCCAAACGAGATCCAGTCACTCCCAAAGCAGGAAAAAGAAAATAAAATGAGGAAGGCAGCAAGCCACTCTTCCAGTTAAGATACAAGAGCTGATGCAACATCAGTTACAAGCATTATTCCCTTCCCAGCCTCTGGATATCAGGATGTGCCACCAAGTAATGGCAACAGAAGGACGGTGTTTACGTGCACCTTTAAAACCTGAATTTGTTCTGACAAAGGAGAATGAGGGTCACGTTTCATCTGTACATCTACACACACATATTTAACAGCTAGGAAAGCTCATGAAATCCTAACTGCACTTTACAGAGTTTTTAAGCATCTGTTCCCCCCCAAACACTCACCTAGTACAAGGAAGACCCACCAAAGCCAGTACTGGCCATCGAAGTAACCAGGAAAATAGGTGGAGAACTGAAAAACAGCCAAAAGAAGATCCAGCTTAGAGCACATGGAGGTTTGTGAACCCAAGTCCATTCCCACCAGCTGCAGCAGTAAGCAGACCAAGGCTGCACACAAGAGCTCACAGAATGCTGCATTTCCCCGGCTGCACAGGCTGCAGGAACAAGTCACCACCACAAACTGCTATTTGTGGGTTTTCTGCACACATCAGCTCCAACAAGGGGAATGGGACAGATTCAACACCCAACGATGGACTCTGGCAATCAGTGGGGCACAAGGACACTGCTGGGCAAATATTCCCCTTTTAAATTGTGTCCTGGATGTTTATAAAGCACGGCTGCAGTTTCTGAAAAGGCAGAGCAGCTTGCAGCAGTGCAGCACACTCATTACACTGGAAGGCAGGATGGTATAACAGTTGGGAAAGAAATCCCAGACCTGTGGAACCCACTGACAAGATTCCCAAGTGGGAAAACTGAAGAGATGCTGTATTTACAAATTAGAATTCCCAGCCCCAAAAGATGAGGTAGGAAATGACAGCTCTAACGCTAATGCTCTCCACTTTTACTTACAGCCAACGAGCTGCTTTGCTTCAAATTCAATTTTCAGCCTGGAATGTCTGTGTGCCATCATTTCACAGGCTCCAAATAAAGATTTCCTGACGGAAATATTTTCTCCTAACCCCCAAGAAAAAATAAGAGCCAAAAAACCTGGCGCAGGATGGCAGCTTGCTCCTGGTCCCTGCTCCGGGTTCCTGCAGCAGAGGGCACCCACGGCCTTCTCCCACTGCTGCTCCAAACCTCCCTCCTCCCCACCTCCCTGTTTCCCTCTCTGCATCAGCTATCCCGCATTTGAGAGGATTTCCTTATTTCCAGAGGGGAGCCTAAGGCCCAGCAGACGGCAGAGGCCGGAGGCAGGGCTGGCTCTGCCGGGGTTAATGTTTTCCCAGGATCAGATCATTGCTGCTGCTCAGCACAAAACCACCCTCGGACCCAGGACAGGACCTCTGTCAGACAGAGACGGCTCAGAATGGATCCCAGAGTGGGCTGGGAAGGATCCTACAGCTCCTCTCTTTCACCACAGACAGGGACACCTCCCACTGCCCCAGGCTGCTCCAAGCCCTGTCCAACCTGGCCTTGGGCACTTCCAGGACTGGAGCATCCACAACACATAGCTGGGTGTGCAATCTTTCTTTTCTTTTATTACAATTCTAATTCCAGCATATAAACGGGATATAATAACGAAAAAGCTCGGTTCTTAGTGAATAGATGGCTCAAAAATTATTTCATTATTTTTAAAAATCCTGAATTTATCACTAGCTTCAGTATGAGATAAAAACCTGCTGGGGAAAAAGAGTATCAGTGTCTGTGTACGTGGTTTTTATCGCACAACTCACCCTGACAATAAGGATCCATTTAATAAGAGACAGACCAAACCCAGAAATGGCCCCATATCGTCCTGCAGCTGAAGTAGTCAGACAGAAAGACAGGAAAAATCCAATCCAGTTGAAGAGGAATGCCACTGAGAAAGCAGGAGAAAAGCAGCAGGTCAAGACACATTTTTACTCCAAGGGAATAAAACATAAACCCATTGCACCCAGGTTTTCCCTGGTGCTACATAAACATACATATGACCCAAACTATTTTGGGTCACTGCTTGAAAAAAAGTTCATTCTGTGATGTACTTACTGAAGAAAGTCAGCATGAAAATGCCATCATTTCCTATCCTCAGCTGGTCAGTGTCATCAAAGTCATCCCGTGTCACAAAGTCATCATCCTGCAAAGCACAGGGAGACAGCACATGGGGGGATTTAGGTCAGTCCAATCCATACAGCAACCCCAGTTCTGGGTGTCACTCTTCAAAAAGGGGCTGGAACCCTAAATCTCAAAAGGCTACAAATGTAAGCACAAAAAAAAAATAAAAATCCTGCTTCTCATCCTGAAATGGTGCAGGGCATGAAATGTTATCTATGTAATATGAGATGTATCTTTATTTTTAACATAGTCAAGATCCAGCATGTTCTTGTTCTCACTGTGAAGAATTCTTCTACTCATCAAAAAATTATCATCTCAGCAAGGAATTTGGCTTCTGTGAGGAAGTCTAATGAGCAGTGGACTTCTAATGCTAGCAGGGGTGGAGGGAGTGGCTGAACAAGAGATAATGTTGAAAAAAACAAGAAGTAATTCTGACAGAATGGTTTTATTGTCCTTGTATCAGCTACACTGACCTCCAGAAAAATCAACTAAGTAAGCAGCAGGAGTATCAAGGGTAGATATGCCAGACAGCTGAAGAATTAATCCTAAATCTTTTTGAAAAATGAAAAAAAAAAAACCCAACAAAAACCCCAGTGTCAGTGCACAGGGATGCAGTACAGTCCCTCTGTCAGCTTGCCAAGCTAATCTGGCTAGCACATGCTGGCATTACTGAGATGTCTGACATCATCACAGTGCTCAGAGGAAAATTAAAAAGAAAAAAAAAACCAGCCACAGGACTCTCAGGAGCATGGAATATCAGCACCCCAGAAAGCTTCAAAACCACAAAAACACCCGACACGAGTTCAACTAGCCATGGCACACGATGGGCAGGACCCAGAGCTGCACTGCTCCCCAGCAGCGCAGGGACACTCACCCTGCCGGGCACCAGGGGAATGGTGGCCTCAGCCTTGCTTCTCTCAGCCTCGTCGTAGCTGGGCAGAGTGGTGGCCACGTTGTAGGACGGTGGCTTCGGGAACCCTGACTCATCCTTGTAGTCAAAATAAGCTGCACAAAAACAGGGACACAGGAGGGAACTCGTCACTTCCTTAAGAACGCCGTGTTGGGAGCGAGCAGAGTTCCAGGGGACTTCCAACAAGCCCCATTCCCCAGGCTGCTGAAGCCAGGCCCCTCCCCACCCTTCCATCCTCCTGCCATCCCAAGCCAGAAAGTGAAAAGCACAGGAGCACCTTCTCTGACACCCAGCAATCCGTGGAACACGCACTGAACACGCCTGATTGTACTTCTGTTTAAAACAGCACCACATGCTGTGTCTCTCCTGAGCTGGATACTCAGAAAAAGTCACATTTCCAGATCCAAGTGGTTATTACAGTTATTAGTGACAGGACAGCAGAGTGATTCAAAGTCCCATCCTTATGACCAAGTGCTTAGTTATTGAGAAGTGCAGGAAAAGTGAATTCTTTAAACCTTTAGTGAATTCTTTAAACCTTTTTAAGTGACAGATCCTTCTGAGAAGGGGCACGGCATCATCCAAATGCCAGATAATGAGAGGGGAACCACAAATCCTCACAGCACTTTGATTTTTAACCGTCTTCAATTTACTGAGAACACTGTGAACCGTAACTTGAACATCCCTCGATGGGATGACATCAGATGAACGCAGCCAAGGCGCATCTCCTAAACCACAAGTAGCAACAGGCTGTGGAGATCAGTCCGGGTCCCTGCAGCTGGGGAAGGGCTGCAGGGGCAGCTGTGGATGAGGGGACAGTGACAGCCCCCTCCCCACGGTGGAATACCTGTGCTCTCCGCAGAAATGCTGCTGTAGGGCGGAGGGGCATCGTTCACCGCCGGCACGGCCTCGCCCGGCTCCTCTTCATTCTGCAGCTGAACAGAGCCACACACCAGGGTTAGGGGGGTCTCAGTGCTCTGCCATCAGCCCTGCAGGTCTCATCACACACAACACGGCTGCAAGCAGACCATCCTGCAGCACCACGGCCGCAGAGCCTCCCTCCAAGGATCCCACCACAAAGGATCAATCTCCCAGCTCAGTTTTAATGCTGCTCCTAAATCCTCTCCTCACACACCCGGGCTCCAGCAAAGCACAGCACACAGCTTTCCAGTACCTTTCCATTTCCCCGGCACTTCCTCAGCTCACACTGTTTCAGAGCTGCAGTTGCATCTATTTTAGTCAAAGAAATACAGCGAGATACCCAACAAAAGACTCCGTTGCTGCCTGTGGCTTTGCTAAGGAAGGTTTTTTTTCCATGGATCTATTACATAATGATGCACAGAAGTATGAATGTTGCCATTTCCCTTCAACCTTTCACACTGCATGACTGAGAAGGAGCCGGTTTATTTTGTGCACTGTGCTTCCCACAGGCTCTGTATAAATAACCAGGAGCTATCACAGATCCAGCATCACTCGCACGAGGCAGGTGTGCCATGGCAGCTTTGATCGGGGATGCAGCAGTGCCAGGCCAGAAAGGAGGTTACAGCTGCCATCTCGTTTTTCCCTTCTTTCCATTTCTCATCATCTCAGCAGCAAAGGCACTGAGGTTTTCTGCAGAACAACTCAGCTCACACAAGGAGCTCGGGGCTGAGCAGGAGGCACTGCCCTCGTCTGAAATCACCACTGAACATCTCCTCAGCTTTCCCTCCTGCAATCCCACACATTTGCTCCTGAAACCATCCAGGATATTTTGCTTTCTTTTCTTTGGAGAGACATGTTGCCATTCTCCTTGAGCAGTTAACACAGGAGGTGGAGGCGTAGGGGGATGTTCTTATCTTACTTGTCTTATCAGGGGAAAATAAAACAAACCAGCTCACATTTCTAAATGCAGGTCTTGGATATCCAACTGTTCTGTAGTTTGGGGGTTTATTCCTTTTGCTGGATAAGATCAAAGATCACAGAATCACAGAATAGTTTGAGTTGCAAGGGCTTTTAAATCCCATCCCATTCCACTCAGGGACACCTCCCACTGTCCCAGGCTGCTCCAAGCCCTGTCCAACCTGGCCTTGGACATTTCCAGGGATCCAGGGGCAGCCCCAGCTGCTCTGTGCCAGTGGAAGTCAATAATCTATAGCCTGTTCCAGATCACACTACATCCATACCCTCTGGGAAAGTCTCGACTGGGCTTAGCAGATGACACCATGAGTGGTTCTGCTGGCAGGTCCAAGGGGTGGCTGAGATGGGGAAAAGGGAGGAAATGACACTGGGAAGCACCAGAAAAAAATCAGGAGCACTGTCACCCAGTCCAGCTGCAGCAAAAGAGCAGAGCACCACAGTCCTGCACTCCAATTCGCCATCAGCTGAAGCTCACTCTGCTCCCCAGGAACATTTTCCATACAAAATGGGTGCAGGGGAAAAAAAAAAAAAAAGGGTGCTGGTCAGCCCCAAGCTTTGTGGATAAGAATTCCTCACATGACAACGCTGAGCCACCTCCTTGAAGAAGGAGAAATCAGTGATCCGGATGAAAATTTAATCTGTGCTCTGCCACGAGCAGCTCCCAGCACAGCTGTCAGCAGGACACATCCCAAATGCTGGGCCCTGGCCAGATGTGAAGCAGAGCAAACCATGCCAGGGAGTGAGTGAGGCCCTGGGCGTGGAGGAGGCAGGACCTGCCCCACCTGCAGCTTTCCTGAGCCCCAGGGTGCTGAGCAGGGACAGGAGGAGCTGCAGCAACTCCCAGCACAGTGAGGCCCCTTGGTCTTCTCCATCCCTTTCCAAGAAACAAAAATGCCTTATTTTATAAACCCCATGGAGCTCGGCATCAAAAGTAAATGCAAACTTGAGAAGTAATTGCCTATTAAAATATGCTTTAAAGATTAAAAAAAATAAGAGATAGCATTACTCCAGAGATCCAAAACCAGGCTGCACAGAGCACAAAGGGCAATGGAAGGGACAGGAAAACACAGAGCCAAACTGCTTGATTCAGGCTCTGCCCAGAGAAGCTGGGGCTCCCCTGGATCCCTGGCAGTGCCCAAGGCCAGGCTGGACAGGGCTTGGAACAACCTGGGGCAGTGGGAGGTGTCCCTGCCATGGCAGGGGTAGAACAAGATGATCTTCAAGGCCATCCCAACCCAAACCATTCTGTGATTCTACGATTCTCCCAGTTCTGTAGTTTTTAAATTCTCAGGAAATGTTTCACCACGCTTATTGTCAGTCTATCCATGAAAATTCAATATTTCTTTTCTCCTTCTGCCTATGCAGGACCCGGTCTGTTAACAGAGAAGGAAAGGTTCTGGCACACCAGGGACACTCTGGGTTCCACAAGCCCTTTGTTACCTGCTCTCCAGGTGAGGGGGTGGCAGAAATTCAACCCCTCATGCCTGTAAGAAAGAAGACAGGTACACAGCCTGAAAGCACAGTCAGCAGGGAGGGGGGAGGAAAGCACCGCATGTGACAACAGTGGAAGAGATGAAACAAAAGAGGACGCAGATATTGAGTGGAATATTAACTCCTACCACTGGTTCTTCTTTCTATAGTGAAAAGAAATATATGTTCTTCCACCAATGTCACGTGGCAGAGAGCAGCTGAATTCACTGCTGCCTTCAAACATCACAATTCAGGTAATGGATAATGACACAAAAAACGCAGCTACTTTCTAAAGTTGAGCTCGAGGCTGTAGGAGGTTACAGTTATAGAAAACGTATTTTTCTTCTAATGGACAAGGTACACAAATGCCTTCCAGCCCTTTTAATGATTCCAGGCATCTAAAATTCAACTAAGTGCCTATTAGCAGAGCAGGGAGGGTTCATGTGACAGGAAGAATGACTCATCAGGCTGCACAGGGCCGGCCCTGCTGCCCTGGCCCGGCCTCAGCTCCCACCTGCCCTGCACAGCCCCAGGTACGGACTCAGCCCCAGACCATTCCCGGGGCGTGGTTAAAGCAGGACTGACCTCACTGTGCTCTGCTCAGGCTGCGGGGTGATTCCTTCCTAGGGTCACCGATGGATTCTGGCTTTTCAGGCAAGGTTCTGGTATTAGTGGCATTAAAAAATATGACCATCTTTATAGTCATGCATGCAGTTATTAAAACAACAGCTTGGCTGGGATCTTTTCACCACACTGCTAAACCAACAGAAAGCTGACTGATAGAACACCCAGGGATATTTTATTTTTTTTTAAACCAGCACAAGAAGCCTGGAACTGAGCAGGACATCACCTCTGGCTGCCACTCGCCCTGACCAAGACCTATCCCATGTAAATACACAGCACAGCAGCATAAAAGTCGAAGTCTTTCAAGCTGTTTGGAAATATTTCCATGTAAACTTTGGAGAAAGCATTTCCAATAAATATGTTGCTTAATTCTTCCAAATTTCCTAAACTCAGCATATGGGCTGCTGACATAGTTTTGAATCTTTATTTTTTAACTCCCCTTTGCCAAGCTCTGAGGCTGCACATAAATATTCTTTACACTAAATCAGCATCCCTACACTAAATCAGCATTACTGCAAGCTTGGCCTTACCAATAGATCACATATCATTCCATATCTTCAGCCTTTTGGAAGTAAATTAAAGTCACTGCCAACTCTGAAAAGCAGAGTTATTTTTACTGACTTGCGCTTTGCTTAATTAAACACACCCTGATTTAAAATCCTGACTTTCACCCGATGTTGTTGCAAATTCCTATAACTTAATATCAGCTTATGAATCAGCAGGAATAATGATAAACTACCAGACAAGCCAACCCACAGCCTTCAGCCCTCTCCCTGCTGAGCAAATAACTGTTTTCTCCTGGAGGCACTTCCAGCCCATCTCCCTGAGCAATGCCAGGAGCACACCTGGCTCAGGTGTGCCGAGCACTCTCAGGTGACACACGTGGCAGCCGTGCCAAGCCAACCCTCCCCGGGGAGATGCTGATGCTCCTGCCCCAGCCTGGTGCTGGGGACCCCGGGGAGGGACCCCCTGCATGTGCCAGCCTGAGAATTCCCCCTGGAAAGGGGGTCAGGCCTTGGCAGGGGTGCCCAGGGGGTTTGGAGTGCCCATCCCTGGAGGTGGCACTCGGTGCTCTGGGCTGGGGACAAGGTGGGGATGGGGCACAGGCTGGACTCGATGGGCTGGGACGGGGTGGGATGGGCTGGGACAGGGTGGGATGGGCACAGCTTGGACTCGAGGGTCCTGGAGGGCTTTTCCAAACAGAGTGACCCAGAGATTCTGAGCCACTCCTCCCTTTTAACAAAGGACTGCAAACTGTCCTCCACTCCCAAAAAGCACCTGATTTTCCCCAGCTGGAGCAGCTTCCTGGCACCCAGCGAGCACAAACAGAGCAGGAACCAGCAGGAGCATCCGACTGAGGGGACCATGGCAATGACCCCGTGAGCCACCAAGGCAAAATCACAAATCAAAACCAATTTTACATCCATAAAACACAACCTGTGCTCATGAGGGTGTTGTTCTCTGACTCACTGCAGCCAAAGGCCTGGCAACACAGAAATATTCCTCAGTCCTGGGAAACAAGCTGGTCTAATTCCCTCCTTTCTGTTCAAACAGGGAATTAAACTGGTCTGGACAGACTGGAAACAAGCACTTGGGCCAGCACAAACCTGTGCCCACACACTGGCCTTAGATTTGAGAGATCAAGGTCTTAATATGGAAAAAGTAGGTTTTAATCTTGGATAGCTGTAATTAATTTTCCCACACTTAAAGCATAAGGCGTTCTCATAGTATTTCGAATCAGATTACTATGTTTCTGGACATTAGGACATCACAGAAAGAATTCTAAATGTTTTAAAATACCACATTTTTTGAATTGTCATATGAAGAAGGTTAAGCATCTTCAACGGAAAGAAATCCCATTGTGCCACCATATCTCAAATTTGGGTATTTCACAACAGGCAGGAACAGAATTATTGGATATCCTTTATTACTGCATTTTCCTCACTAGTCCCAATGACAAAGGGTCAGAATTCACACACACACACAGAACTTTTGCTCCTTGCTTTTCTGTATGGTTACTTCGAAGACATGATGCCAAACCCACAGAAAAAGGTTCCTCATCTCCTGGGAGCGCTTAACAAACCCAAACCCTCGGGGATTGCTCCTACAGCTGCTTCCCAACAGGATTACTGAGCCCCACTGGATTTTGGTGATGAGAGAGAAGTCACCAAAGAAGCGCAGCTCAGAGTCCAGCCCTGTCCTGATGCCTGAGATAATTTAAAAGTTGGCATGCAAAGCTATTTTCTCCTGCTACACAAGCTGTGAGATGACACTGGACTGCTGCTGTTTCCCTGCCTTTCCCACATCCTTTGAGTTTTAGAGACAGAATGTATTTAAATTCTATAATTACTTTTTCACACAGATTCACTAAACCCTTGCAAACTCACCTGACAGCTACTGTTGCCTACAGAGGTGGGTATTTCAGAAGAAAATAACCAGATTTTAGCCACCTGAGCACAGGCAAGGCTGGACACGGCACGGGGCAGCTTCAGCACAACCTCAGAGCAGCACTGCACAAACAATTCTACTCTGCAATTTCTCTGATCTTTACTGGGTTTATGTCCATGGCAGCTCCTATTCTACTTAAAATAAAATATACAAATAAATATGCAAACAACCTACGCTGCAATTTTTCTTACCATTCTTATCTTTAGCCAGCACATCTTGCACACTGCAAGGACCTCACAGAGGAAACAATCAGACATTTCTGATTCTAACTGCTGACATGAAAAGATTTGGGATGTTCTCATTTTTTAGTTTCAAGCTGCGTGCCCATTTCAGCTGAAAAACTAAACACAAGCTTAAGGCACACACAAGGCAGCAACCGATATCTGCCTTCCTGTTCCACTCCAGCCTCCCCAGACATTAAGGAAGCATTGTGGTCCTGCACGGATTTAAATTCTATTCCCTACTTCCAGCAATGTATTTCTTCAACAGTTTTCATGGACCGAAAAACAAACAAATGGAAAAATCTTTCTTCCTTATTTTTCCCATTGACACCTCCCTTTATGGAATGATTCATGATCCATGTAAACGTTCAACAAGTGGAACAGGAAGAAACAGCACTTAAAAAGGAATATGTCTTCATTATTTAACACTCCCACCATTTCCTAGGTGGGTTTACATTACTCATACACCTCACATATATTTTCGAATGCTCCAAGTGCAAACCATGCCTAGAAAACAGAGAGTGTAAATAAACCTGTTAAAGCTGGGCTATTTTTCCCAGAATGGAGGGGTAATTTCTATTCCAAGGATGAAATACAGTTCTGCCAACTGAACTCCCAAGCCAGGGTTATGCTGGAAAGGCTTTAAGCCCCTAATCCCAACAACATCCCTGTATAACTTTCCCAAAGGCAGGGTGAAATGACAACAGCCTCCCTTTTGGGGACACAGCACTGCCTGGAATAACGGCACCAGGGCGAGCTGCAGCACTCCTTCCTCCCAAACCTCTCCATTCCCACCTCCACAAGCAGCCCCAGCAGCCGGCCTGCAGAGAGGATCCAAAGCCAGCAGTCTGACCCCATCCCAGCTCTGCTCCCCCTGGAAGGGCTCAGGGAAGATGGAACCCCTTCTCCCCAGTTTTAGATTTATTTTACCCAGAGCTGCACTTCCTCAGTACGTGAGCTCAGACTCACATCGCCCAAAGCCATCCCTGCAGGCTATTTTTTATCAGATTATCTAATGCCTGAACAAAGCCACGGGCTAGGAAGCTGGCTTTGGAAAATACATCAGTGCACGCCCCTTGAACACTGCCCGTGCTGATGAACAGACACGGGCAGGGAGTTTGCAGGGAAGGGGCTGCTGAGGGAGCACAGCCTGCATTCCCACCTTCCCACCTTCCTGCATCCCACCCACAGCGCTGAGGAAGGGATGGGAGAGGAAACACACAGGTTTCAAACTCAGGTATCCATCCAGTTCTGTTGTGCTCAGATCATGCTCATTGACTATCACCTTATTTTTCCTGAAAACACCGGCACTCAAGGAATCCTGCAACTATTGTCCAGGTTCCACAGTGCCCACACCTCACCAGCACTGCTCCCACGCACATCTGGATACATCAGGAACCCCAGAGTGAGGGTACACATCGCTGGCATGCTTGGACAGTCACATTTAGCTGTACAGGAACCACCTTCCTACATAACCAACTCCATTCCTGCATTACCCCATCACCCAAAAAAACCAAGTTTTAAAAATTCCTCCACTACTTCATAATCCAATAATTTAAAGGATTAAATGAGCTTGTTGAAAATTTCTCCAGGCTGCCTCCACTGACTGGGTCCTGTATTCACCTCTAGCCCTTGCAGCTATCCCTTCACTGTCAGTCTGTCTTCCTTGGCACATGGTACATTCATTTTTGTACATTCACACACACAGTAAATTTTGAAATACAGGGAAAAAACTGACACATTCAATGCAAGAGAGTCTCTCCCACTCTCTCATCCTCTTTATCTAAATCCCAACTGCATCTCCACAGCTTGCAGGGTTTTTGAAGCAACACAAGCATTAGGAGCCAGTTCAGTGATAACACACTTCACAACAGGAATACCTGGGTTCTGGCAAAGGTGAGGAAAGAGAAGCAATTTCTAAACAGCTACACAAAAGTAAATACATTTACATGTGGGAATCTGCCTCTCACTCCAGTTACACCAGTGGCTTCCCAGGCCTCCATTATGTGCTTGTCTTTAGCAGTGCAAATCCTCTGGCACAGCCTGGCTCCCTAATCTCCCCAGGGCTCCACAGATGAGTCTGCCCGGGTCTGCCTGAGGTGTGAGCAGGAGCCAGGCAAACAACAGCTTTACACAGCCCTCTCGGAGGAACCAGGAGTGTGTGCATCAGCCACATAACACCAGGGCAACGGGGTCCTCCAGCAATCCTGTCACCCATCCCCACGGGCTCCGGGACACGCTGCAGATCCCTTGGGAAAAGGCGTTTGTGAAGACACTTGATGGGGTCAACACCACCAGCAGGACTCTGCCAGGAAAGGCGATTAGTGCAGAGACCTGGTTATCTGCCCCTACGAGTTCCCAGAACACAGAGATTTGTCATTGTAAGTGAGCACATCTGTTTTGCACTGGGAAAGAAAAAAGAAAAAAAAAAAAAAAAAAGCCTAAATTTTACTTAACTTCCACATTTCCAGTATGTAAAAACACAGAGACCTGCAGCTGTCAGATGAGACAAGTATTCCATCCCATGGGAGGGTGTATCTCGAACTCTGCCGAGCGCGAGCCTACCCACGCTGGGAATGCTACCCAGGAAAAGTCACAACACAGCGATTTCTCGGGAGAACCTCGGTTCAGCAGGAGCGAGCCGTCTGCTGCTTTCAGGGCTTTCTCCATTACTTTCAGTGAGGAATTCTCCGTGTCTGATGTCAGAAAGGCGCTGCCAGAACTGGGTCACCCCGGGGGGCGCAGCCCACACCCGGCCCTTTCCGTAGGGCCGGCACTGCAGACAAACGGGAGGCAGGGACGGAACAACGACCCGAATTCCCGAGGGAGCTCCGGAAGGCCAGCCCCTGGCCCAGGGGGGCTTCAAAGGAGTCCACACGTAAGAAGTGGAATAAAACTAACGGTGACCTCGGGACGATGCGGAACGAGACCGTCCCTGGGGGGATTCGCTGGGCCGTGGGGGGCAACGACCGGCGGGGTCAGCGCCCTGCGCCAAGGTCGCCCCGAGACTGGGCAAACAGCGGCCCCGGACACACCCGGCCCCGGACACACCCGGCCCCGGGACTGGGCAAACACCGGCCCCGGGACAGAGCAAACAGCGGCCCCGGGCACCCCCGGCCCGAGCCGGCGGGGAGCGGCTCCGCGGCC
>VZTX01030124.1:0-32968 GCA_013400915.1 Pardalotus punctatus | reverse complement strand
CAAGCTCCTCTCACACTGATCAGCACAGTGACATTTTCTGTCTGAAAGTGACTTCCCTTGGGACAGCTGCCAGCGCAGTCACTTCATCGCAGCCCAGCTGTGTCCTCAGTGACAGCTCCCCCCTTTCTGCTCCCTTTCCTTCCCAGGATCCAGGAAAGGAGAGGAAAATGGGGTGTCACTTGTGTTAAGGACCAGCTCCTCAGCTGGGTAGAGCACAGAGATGGGTGCTGGGTTTGCACTGACAAAAGTGTCCTGATAATCACAGTCACTGGATAAATACCCCGGCTAACGGAGCACCAGACTTGCTGTAAAGAGTAAGGGAGCCTACAACAAAGATGGAGAGGGACAATTTACAGGAGCATGGAGTGACAGGACGAGGGGGAATGGCTTCAAACTGGCAGACAGGAGGTTTAGGTGGGATATTGGGAAGGAATTGTTCCCTGGGAGGGTGGGCAGGCCCTGGCACAGGTTTCCAGAGCAGCTGGGGCTGCCCCTGGATCCCTGGCAGTGCCCAAGGCCAGGTTGGACAGGGCTTGGAGCAGCCTGGGACAGTGGGAGGTGTCCCTGCCATGGCAGGGGTTTGGACCTGATCTTTCAGGTCCCTTCCAGCCCAGGCCATGCCATGGTGATTCTGTGGTGAGGATTATATGAGTTCAGTTAAGAGCCCTCAAAGGGCTCCTTTCATATATCCCAGAGATCCGTAATTACAGGCTCAATTTCTGCTCCCCTCTCCCCACACAACACTTCACTTGTGGCACACCACAAAACACATTTCTGCCTCCCATTCTCTTCAGAATAAACCATAAAACGATTCAGATTTCATAAGACTGTGACACAGCTTTAGTGATTTTGAGGTCACAGGGTCCTTGATTTAGCAAGCCCTTCTTGCAAAATGCAGACCCAAGAAACTCAGCAATTTGTAATGCTGAGATCATTGAACTCTGTCTCTTTTACAAAAAGGTATTTAGGTAAGTCAAGATAGTACCCAACAGGAAAAAAAAAGGATTAATTTTCTTATCAGCCAAAAAATAACTTGAAAGAAATTCTATTATCATCATTACCCAGCATAGCCAAAAATCACCCTGGAACCTGCTCTTCTTTTCAGAACAGGTCTGGGTTTAATACAAGTTTGTCTTCAAGATACACTGAAAACACCTGTATGCTTTTATTTTTTCACTCAAAAGCTGTATTACAGAGAAAGACCTACACAAATGTCTTGCATAATAACATCTTGCTTTTGTAAGTATGGTTGAAATAAAGGTGCCCTTTTTTTGTGATTGAGGAAAAGCTGCCAGTGAAAAGCTGAGGTGAGATTCAGAGACTCCTTTTCCATCCTGTGAGCTGGAGCTTGCACAGGGACACAGCCAGGTAAAAACAAACACAGAACAAACAGAGGGAACACAGGCACAGTTTCATGGAAAAATTTAGTTCTCTACAACATCCAAGAGCTTCTGCCATCAGGCTTTCCAGGAAGAGGTCATCCTTCTAGGTCACTAAAGTCTGGTAACATCTTTCATGAAAATGGTTTTATAAATCAACTGATTTTGCTGTGCTTTGGGTGGCAACTCCACAGATGGTAGGGACAGGACAAAGGAGGGAATTCTAAATTTTTAATTTATGTCAGCATACTCCTAGTCTGGTTTTCCCCCCTAAAAAATGCACTTGGTAGCAGAGAGTGACCCTTCCATCACAGCATCTGAGGGCACCACAGTGATTAATTTTATCCTCCTTATTGCCTTTGAAGTTGAGATAAATGAATGGTCCAAGGTCACATAAAAGGCTGCGGTCAATCTGGGAACAAAAGTCAGATTTTTGGTGTCTAGACCTCTGCTTTATCTCTGTAATAAACCTCAGTAGCAAGAGGAGACAAGGAAAAAGCTGTTTAGAGGACAGTTGGTTACATTCAGAGAGAGAAAGCCAAGAGAACAGAGAAAGTCATTTCTCCATGTGAGAGGTTTTTAAGGCCAGTTGGCATGCGTTTTTTTCAGTTCCAACTCTACTCTGGAAAACAAATAAATGAGATTATAAGTAGTTTTAAATTTTACTTATTTTTAAAAATATGGTAGGCCATCCTGTACATTGATGAAGAGATTTTCCTCACATTTGTTTGTTTTTCTGCAGTGAAATGCCCAAAGTGAGCGGGGAAGAGAGGGAGAAGCACCCTGGACAGGCTGGAGGAGCCTCACCCCATGCTCCCGTTTTTAAAGAAGGTGGAGCCTCCCTTTCTGCAAGGAGTCACTGGGAAAAGGTGAGGGATAACGGGCACAAGTCACTGCTGGCCAGGTTCCCGTTGGTCACAAGAGAATGATTTTGCACAATAACAATCAGCCCCTGGAATCATCTCCCCAGAGAGGTGGGGATTCTCCAGCACTGCACAAATCGAAGATTCAGCAGGACAGGTCTCATCCAGACTGTGCTGTTGCCAGGAAAGGCTGGACCAGATGATCCTCGAGGTCCCTTCCAACCTGGTATTCTAGGTTTATTCTAATATTTATAATGCTTTGTTTTCTCTCCTAGTTACTGAGGTTTAATCAAAAAGCTAACCAGGAGTTCATCAGAAACAGTTGCTTGGGTGTAGTGCATTTTATATCAGATACCAAATCTTCTTTTATCTCTAGATATTATGAAATAAATTTCATATGCAAGTAGTTCTATATAATACATATACTTGTATATGTAGTCATCCATATAACATTAACATTAACATTAACATTAACATTAACATTAACATTAACATTAACATTAACATTCATATTAACAACAACAGTGACAGTATTGTGGATGTATTAAAAAAGTTCCATGACATCTTGAAACAGAATCTAAGGTATTACTAATTTCAACATACCCAATGTAATCTGTTCATTCTAAATCATTACTAAAATCTGAGATGAGTACTTGTGAAATTGGAATTATAATTCTCAACTCTGATTTGTGCAGCTGTATAATTACCATTTGCTCTGAGTTGTACAAGTGTATTATGAAGTGAGCTGGTTCCTGTTTCAAAAAGTTTCAGACTTGAAAAGAAAGCATTTATTGTCTTTTTTTACTTCTGAAAAAGCTGTGAAATGGTCTTATAGGAAAACTCCCTGTCCTAATCCAGGAATTTGCTTTTTCCCCAATCTCCAACCAGAAAAATCCACATCAAACAGTAAGGATGACCACATCTCAATTCAATTGTTTAAAACAATTAAACAATTAAAACTGAGGAATTGATCTACTTCTTGGTTGCTTTAAACAAATATTGTCTCTTGGATTATTTTCTCGCTTCATTTATTTTTCATCACCAGAAAAAATTAAATTAATTATAGAGCCAGATTGTAACTTATTTGTTGTGAACATTTCATTGACATCTATTCTTTAAGGTCCTCTCAGTATACATTCTTTTCACTTTTTCAAATGTCTATACCCTTCCAGCAAATTTAACCTGTGCTCTTGAGTGAGCCCTATTTCTTTAGTTTTACAAAATGTAAATACTAATCACATTAAGAATGGCAGTAAAGGCTTATGAGTCAGTATGTTGGCCTTCAAAGCTTTATTTTTTAATCCAGATGTCAGTTATGTATACCAGCGTTTCTGCAGATGGAAAGAAAAGAAGAAATAAAAAAACCCCAAGGAATAGAACATAAATAATAGCCTAAAATGTAGATGAAGCAAGCACAGATGAGGCAGTTCATTTGTCATACATAGATGGCTTTTTTTTGTCCTCCCTGATGAAATAACCAAAATAATTTAGCTCTTCAATTCAGAACTTCAAAACAACATCAATTACCATGCATTACTACTTCAAGGAAATGTATTTAAGAACACTAACAGAAATAGCCATTTCAGTATAACATTCAAAAACAAATCAAATCTTTGACTAAGATAACCACAGTAAAATAACTCAATCATAATAATGTGGAGAAATGTCTCAGGGGCAGTGGATTATTGGGGTTTTTTTTAGCTTTACTTCAAATCTTTAAATGGTACAATTTTTCAGCAGTTTAACAACCTCCTCTTATACAACACTGCTATAGAATTTCCCTTCCAACTCAAAGCATTGACGATTCTCTGATAGTACCCAAAGAAAAGCACAATTAATTCTAATTCTAATTCTAATTCTAATTCTAATTCTAATTCTAATTCTAGTTTTCTTGTAAATATTCCAAATGTATCCTAATGGAAATTAACTCCCCACAGCAGAGTAGCTGCACCACAGAGAACAGACTGTGGCTGGCTTTGGATTTAATTTACTGCAAGTTTCTTCAGTATTTTGGATGATGTCATCATTTGTTCTCCATATATTAGATAGGCACAGTAGAATTTCCATCTGTATCAGTGACTTTGGTGCTTAGGGTGAGCACTATTAAGCCATAACTAAACTGCCAGTGTGTTATCAGCATTATTCCCCCCTTAAATCCAAAGCACAGCACTGTGTCAGCTACCAGGAAAAAATGAACTCTATTTCAGTTTAAACCAGGACTTCAGATTTCAGAAGCCACTGCAATAATTGATGCCAACTTTCTAACATAGAAACTTTTAATGTATCTATATAGTATGGTGTTTCACGTAGGTGAAATAAGGTATCATGCAAGATTTTGTATTTTTGAATAGGTGCTTAGGGGTTGTTATCTGTGCTTTCTTTAGGATTCTGATATTGAGGAAACAAATCCGTCAGGTGTCAAAAATTACATTAGGGCTTGAAAGATCCATTCTGGAGAGACTAGAATATGCAAACTTTATTAATTCTATTTTTTTTCCACCAATATTGGGCAATAGTGTCTGTACGTGCACTGAGGTGTGCCCGGGTGGGTAAGAAGGACAAGGGCACCTGGGCTGTGGCAGCAGGACCAGGGCACTGATTTGTCCCCTGTGCTGGGCACTGCTGAGGTCACATCTTTAATCCTGGGTCAGTTTTTGGGCCCTGATGACAAGGAGGACATTGAGGGGCTGGAGGTGTCCAGGGAAGGGAACGGAGCTGGGAAGGGGCTGGAGCCCCAGGAGCGGCTGAGGGAGCTGGGGAAAGGCTCAGGCTGGAGGAGAGGGGGCTCAGCCTGGAGAAGAGGGGGCTCAGGGGGGCACCAATATTTCCTCTGGCTTGCCTTCCCCTCCAAGCCCCCGTACTCCCCATGCAGACACCGATCTCTTGCTGAAATAAAATCTCTTGCCCCGTGATTGTTTTACCTCCATCAGGCTGCAACAGGACAGGTAATAGGACATAGGAGTTATGCTGAGAAATATCAACATCTCCCTCCAAGGACAGCAGCTTTATCGTGTCAGAAGACTTCTAAGCCATTGCAGTGTGGCTGTGAAAAGAAAGAGGCCATGCCAGGACATCTCCAGCTTCTCCCCAGTCATCTGCAAAAAAAGAAAACCAGCAAGTTTTGGTATGATTGTTCCATAGGAGGCACTCACAGTAGGTGACCTGGAGCTGCATAGCAGGGGACACAGGGGCTGAAAATACTCTTTGCTCAAAAATCCCCAGGCTTAAAGCTGGCCCAATAGCTCAGGAAATGCCCTCCTGACTGCAGTGCTGTCATTCCTTTATGTCCTCAGATCTGTACTGGGGCAGAGCACCACGAGGGCAAACAGCAGAGCAGCTTCTCCATGAATAGCAAAGGGCAGAAGTGAAGACAGAGGAAATGCTGAGAAGTCACTTGATTTCATGGAAAGCTTGTGCCAAAGCCATTGGACTTCTGATCTGGAGCTTTGCACCAACTGTGCACATCGAGCCTATTTTAAATCCATGACATATTTACTGTTGCCTTCAGTCTCTTTCCTATTGTTTTACACTTAGTTCTTGTTTTCCTGTCTTTAATTAAACTGTGAATTGCTCATGGCACCACCATGACTACTCCTATTTATACAATGCTTGGCACATCGATTTTGAGGCATTGCCAAATGTGGAGAGATTAAAAAAAAACAACAAAAACAACAAAAGAAGCACAAGATGACAAACTATTAGGAAGGAAGGTCTGACTTAGAAATCTATTTTTCTAGACTACATAGGCTTTGGGGATTCAGCTCTGGAAAAACAAAAGCAGAGAAATTAGTGGAAAAACAATCAACAGGGAGAAAGATATAACATAGACACATGCCCAGGGAACTGGAAACAGAAGCAGGCAGGAACAGCCACTTTAGAGCCCAACCTTGGATCAGCATGGCAGCACAATGTATGCAGGTGTCTTGCCACAGGAAGCCAAACAATTACTATGCCTTAGAATAAAACAAAAATAAACAGTTCCTGGGACTGTTGCCCTGGATTCTGCCAGGGAGCAGGATTTTATGGAGTTTGAGGAACAGTCACTGCCCTGCAGAGCATTTTAAATCTTCAGGTAGGGTATGGGACCTAGATCACATACTGACTTTCACTTCTTCAAGGAAACTCCCATCTGAAATCAGGATAAAATTACACAGAGGAGATCAGGACCAACCCATGTAATTTTCTGTGGTTTTGATAGCTCTCTTCCTCAAGAGTATCATCCTAATGTCCTCAAGTAGCGCTAATAAAAAACATCTTATAGCACAAGACCAGGCTTCCCTATAATTTTCCATGACAGATTTTATTGAACTGTTTGATTTTTTTTTTTAACTGAGTCAATTTATATAACAGTGAAATAAATGAAATTAAAATAACAAAAAACCCCCCACCTTTTATCTAACTGAGCCTTCACTGCAAACAAGACTCTAATTGGAAATTTCCCTTAAATTCTTTGTATAACCAAATGCTTTTGGTTCTACTCCAGCCACATCCTTATTGTGGTGTGTAGATCTGACATAGTGTGCAGTCAGTCTGCACAGTCAGTAATTTCATTTTTTTGTTCATCTTCCAACTCTAAGTACATGAGGGTACCTGAAAAAATCTGGTTATGCCAGTAATTTCACATGAAATGCTGAAAGGTTAAATAGCACCTCTTGCTTGGGGAGTGAAAAACAAACAAACACAGAAAATATCCATGAAAATGGGGCTCGAATAGGTCACTGACATCAAAGCATGAAGATGTTCTGCGATATTCCTTTTCCTAACATGAAGACATTTCAGCTACAGAACACCCTAAATAAAAACAACAAAAAAGCAGAAAAAAAAACCACCTCCAAGCTCCCCATCCACAAGCCTCAACAGAGGCAGCTGCATGTGAACATTGTACACGTCTTCAGCGCCGAGCTTTGTTTTGGAAGCTGTCCCTCCCCTTTCCGCAGCGCTGAGCTCATCACGGAGCCTTAGCAACCACTGCTGCTGACCAGGGAACAACTCGGGGTGAATCCAAGCACTTGCCTGCGAGAGTACAGCAGGATGACACGCTCCAGAAAAAGCTTTTTCCTGGAGCAGAAGGGGATAGTTATGGCAAACAGATGGAGGGAACCGAATCCAAAACACAGTGTGTGACCTATCTCCGATAGAGTCTCCTTGCGTTTCGTTCTGGCACAGCTGGGGTATCCCCGATGCCAACAGAATGTTCCTGAGATGAGGAACTTGTCAGCAGGCTCCAGGCTCCAGCCCTCCCCCTGTCAGGAGTTAATGGACAACATAGCCCAGCAGTAAATATTGACTGGAGAGAAACTTACACAAAAAATAACATTACAGAAAAGCAAAACAAGACGATTTTTTCGAAGTCGAGGGAGCACATTTTTGCCTTCCAGCTATGTGACAGGCTAGCTTTAACACTGGCCAGGCCAAATCTCTTAAAATCCACAGACAGGAAAGAAAATGAACTCTGAATAGGGCTGTACCCCATTGTTGATCTCCTTAAATAACAGTGTGGAAACAGGGTTTTCTTTCTCAGTTTGACAACAGCGTGACAACATCCTAAGTGTAACATGGAAAGTCCTGGAGCCCTACAGAGATTTGCTAACAGAGGCACGGGTCAGGAAAAGCAGGAACCAAGACTACCAGCACAGCAGCTGGTGTCTGAAAGAGCCAGTCCTGCACTTAGGAAGCCTATGGTTATTTAATACCTGTTCTCTAGAAAGGAATCATCACCCTTGAATGGCCTGTTAAAAGCCAGTGATAAAAACTGGGAGAGAAAACAGAAGAGAGAGAAGGCTACAGAATAGCCAAATCCCCAACTGAAGACATCCTGTGTGGCCTGTCTTCTTCTGTGTGAGTCAGGGAGAGAAACCATCACAGAGAAGAATGTCATCGATATTAATAGTTGAGAGTGGAGTAACACAAAACATTCCCAGCGCAGACATTTGAAATTTACGGTCCCTGCGAGTGCCAGGAGCCGTTGCCCTTTTTGATCTGCCATCACTGCTTCCTTTGGGAGCTTCCCCCAACCTGTTTCAGCAAAATCAACCCCACCTCTCCCCTCATCCTACTGGACTAGTCTGGCTTTCTCCTGCTTGTTCATTCTGGGTATTGCTGAGCCTGTGGAGGAGCACTGGCTTCACACAGGGTGGTTTCTGTTTATTCAAGATAACCCTTTGTGACCTCTGTCTGGTGCCTTTCAGGACTGTGGTGGTGCTTGAAAATGGGCTTCTCTTAGACATTCTCAGAGACTTGGACACTGAGGTCCTCCTAAATCCTCCTCTAGTCCTAAATCCTCCTTTAGTCACAGTAGACCGCTGTATATTTTCTGTGCTGGGGACTGTTTCTTACTCTGCTTTTATCCTGCCAGAACAATGGGATTCAGATGTAGAGCACGGTCTGTGGGGACTCCTGTAATACAAATAACACATTAGTAGGACATGCTGCTGGAAGTGTGAAAAGCAGGGTATAAAATCCCAGCAGCTGCATTCCTCTGCTGTTCTGGCAAACAAAACTCGATGGCAAACACAGAAAATGAATGTATGAGCACCTGAAGCAAAATTGTCTGAGCCCAAGGGACGCGTAGTGGAAACTGCTGGGCATTGTGTGCCAAGTCCCTGTCCCCAGTGAGTGCTGAGCTGCCTTTCCCACATACCTCCCTCGGGCAACAAAGGAGCAGGATGCCAGGATTTTTGCTGGCTTGGCATTGCACAAAAGGCCTGTGGGGTGGGTACAATGGAATTTAGGCTGGGCACGGAGGCAGCATGGGTCTCCAACAAACAATAGCAACAGCGGGATCAAAACAGCAGGCAGAAAGTATATGCACAATTACCAGGGCAAAATAGCTGAAGCTGCAAGGACATTGCATCCGCAGCCCTGTCTCCAAGCAGGATCCCACCGTTGTTAACCTAACCACCACTGAATCAGGAATGTATTCCACATGATGCAATGCATATTAACCGAAAAGGAAGGTGAAGAGCAGAGGAATTAACCCAAGGCCATAAATCCCAGTCCATTCCTCCAGGTTAATGTGGTATTAAACCCCCAGTGTCCAGATGTCACCACATAACAGGGCCACAGGCATTAATGCACAAAAGTGTCAGGACAGAAACTCAGGGCAGTTCAGAGAATCTGGAACAGAATAAAGCAGGGAAATAAACTCAATTGTATTTGAATTATAAGTGGCCAAAGGAGAAACACTGGAGAAGAAAAGTCCTCTTATTTGTAAGGAAACCTGACAACTTAATCCTCCCTTTTAGAGGAGAGGACGAAAGGATAAAAATGTTTTCTGCTCTCCAACTTTATTGAATAGACCATAAACATAATGGATACTTCAAAATCGGCTAATTTGTTTTGGGACATTTTCAGGAAGAAAAAAATGTATTGGCAAAGGTTCAGTTCAAAATGTGAACCCTTTCACTTCTTAATACTCATGAGAAAAGCAACTCCAGATTTAAAACTTCTGAAAGGCACCTGCTCTGTATGAAGTCTGATTTTTGCCCCATCTTTTTTCATATTGGCATTGAGGAGAGAGGGACAGATGAGGATCACAATGAAAATATGGGAAGTAAAAATGGGAGACTTAGTTTTTGATCACAGCTCTCTCAGTGAGTAAGGGAGATCTTAGTATGAACATCAGAATTTAGCACACCCAGGTAGTAACTTGCAGAACTGACTTTATCCTTAGGGATTTAGACTGTGCTGGTGTTCCTCATTGTAAGAAGACAAGAAAACAATGGAGAAGATTGATCACATTTTTCTAACTAGCCAAAATATTGCTAATATGCAAAACGTAACTATATGGCTAAAATGTTTTCTCTAGCATGACTCTTTGGATCAGGGTTTTGTGCTACAGATAAAAGGAATAGTTTTGATATTGTTGATACCTTTCCATATTTGTCATAGCTTTTATAGTTACACCTCTCCTTTCTGCCTCCTCAGGATATTTTCTTGCCTGTAACACACGTGCTCCTGAAATTAGAAAACAGCAAAAAACTCAACCTGAATAAATGGAGCCTGCTCAATAATTAGTCTTCAAGTACTACATGGAAGCTTGACTAGGGAATTGAATGGCATTTAATTTTGGGGAGGCCTGGAAAATGAAAAGACCTTCAGTGTATACAAAAAATAACACATGCAGCTACTTAAAAACCTTTCTCACTCCTCACAGTGGAGCAGTTCAGGTCTGCCAGCATGGCCCTTCCCAGCTCAACAAGTGACACACACAGAATAGCTCTCAGTCCACACACAGAAGAAAACTGTCAAGACAAAATCCTCTATACATTTCAGACACAGATGCCTGCTTTGATTTTTGGGTTTTGGTAGCCAGAGATTTCTAAATCTGTTCATGTCACTGTTAAGCAGGAATTTTTGAATGGAAATGGAAAGAGATTTTTACAAGCTTTGCTAGTGGCACCTTTATGATTCCTACATGTTAATATATCGTTATAACTTTCAATGTCTCATTTCAGCTGCTGAGGCCTGGATCCTTAAGTAAAACAGCCATGACTTCCTCCAGTTCTACCTGGCTTGCAAAGAGATAAAATACAAATATCCAAAACAACATGGAAACTCCTGATGTGAGGTGAGTATCAGCTGCTGATTAGAGAGGAGCAAACCAGGGTCAGGGCATCAGTGTTCACCCCCTTGTGTGTGGATATTCAGCCCTAATGTGGAATGAGCTTTCAGCAGGGTCTGTTAGGAAAGTGTACGTGACGGATTGAGCAGCAGCCTGGTGCACTGAGATGTGGCTGAGGCATGAGTAATAGCTGATGATAAAAACTAATAATCAACTCCTTAAGGCCTACCTGGAAGTTATTTCCTAAACTGGCCTGCAAGTCTCATCTTGTCAAATATTTTTTCCAAGTGCATTAGTGTCTGATAGCAACAAAAACATTTTAAAAATAAAAAGTTCTGGAGTAGCCAAGAGTTCCAGTCTATCGTGCAGTGGTTTTACTTTTGTTTGTTTTTGATATAGAAAATAAATTTAAGAAAGGTTTTACTAACATTTTCTGTGATATTCTGTGATAGTCTTTGTATTAGCAAACTAATGCTCCAAAATCTGCTGAAATATTAAAACCTCTTTTTGATTAAGCATTAGGGTCAGCACTAGACTTGTTCGTACAGCCTCGAACACAAAGTGAAAAAAGCTCTTACTCAGACCTGACTGCCATGTGACTCATGCACTCTTGACATTTGCCCAGCAGCTGAAAGGAAAAGTGAAGCAGAGGCTCATTCTCAAAGAGAGAAGCTGAGCCCGGGCTGACGGTCCTTTGCAGTGCTTTTTGCTCTGGGGCTGTGCTCAGGGTGGGTATTTCCAGAGATTTTTGTGCTGCTGCAGTGCTCGGGGTGAAGAGGAGATGGGGAGAGGAGCTGCTGCCCGGACAGAGTACACGCAGGGAAGCAGGGCTGGCTGCTGAAAGCGCTGGAGGAGCAGCCCTGGCAGCAGGCGGCTCTGCAGCCTCCAGGCCACCGTAAAACAGGAGCTCCTTTTTTCCACCAGAAGAAAAGAGCAGTGTCTCTGCAGAAAGCTCTCTACCACATGGTGCTTTTGGTGAGGAGAGGAAGGCTGGGGCTGAACCTCAGCAAGCAAGGGAAGAGAGGGGAAACCTCTCTTTTGCAGTGCTCCTGGACAGCCTTCATATTTGTAGGGAACAGAACACAGGCAATGCAAGCACATCAGCTTGTTGTAGCTCCTATTTAAGTTCTTTGTCACCACTTTTATGGCATCAAATCTGTGTAAAGACTCCACAGCATTACAATGCTGCCTTTTCCATCTCCTGGGCTTCAGGCATTTAGTCCAGGTTCCCTCAAGGTGTCCCTCAAGGGTGGCTGGGCACTGCTCTCCACCTGCAACACCCTGGGGCAACCCCAGCTTCCACCAGGNTCCTGGGCTTCAGGCATTTAGTCCAGGTTCCCTCAAGGTGTCCCTCAAGGGTGGCTGGGCACTGCTCTCCACCTGCAACACCCTGGGGCAAATACATCCTCCACCACAGCCTCCAGACCATCCTCCATTAACAATCCGCTAATGATAAATAATCTGCTAATGAGAAACTCTAACTCTGCTTTACCTAGAGGGAAAGGGAGAAGGAAAAGCTGGGACAATCAATCTGAAGAGAAATGAACTTACTGAAGGCATGCAGATACAGCAAGATGTCTAAACAGAATGAACTCTTGTACAACCATCATAGAAAAATTACAACCTTTATATACAGTTGGATTTTTGTGACAATGAAGTTCACAGCTGGGGTCACAATTAATGTAGCAGCTCAATTATTTTAAATATACAATTCCAGTATAAATGGAAGATTTTAAACTAAAAGAATGAACAAGTCCTGTGCTCATCAAGAGCGAGACATTTCAGAATCCTTCTCTATTATCAAACTTCTGACAGGCTCTGATGCTTGCAGAAGTGTGGCAGTGTTGTAGTGATCCTCTGTCATATTTCACTGACATAACTGGAAATAATGATATTGTAGCAGCAAGCCACCTGAGCATTAAGTGTCAACCAAAGATTTCTGCCTCACCACAATCCAATCTAGCAAACTCTGCATGTGAAATCTTTAATATTTCTTACCTGACTTCATAAAACCAATCTTTTTCTTTTTTTTTCTTGTTCAATCCACATGTTCAGAAGCTGACTTCATCAGCTTTACATGTGCAGTCTGGGACCCGCGCTGCTTGAAGTAAAGATTGAGCTCAATACCTTAAGGAGAAGATTTGTACCTCAATAAATGATCACATCTCAAAAAGCCAAGTGACCATCAAAGACCAGTTTGAGAACTGCACACTACGTTGTGTTTGCCCCTCGTGTGATGTAACAGAGCTGATGTCAGAGAATTCAGCTATGAACACCTTTTCTAGGCCTTTACATCAGGACATGATGAGATTTGTTGGAACCTTGGGCCCTGGCTGCCCTCAAACTTTTGAAATGGAGTTTGCAAAATACTTATCTGGAAGAAATATTTTGAAATTCAGATTTTCCTTCACACTCTTCAAAGAACCGTGTTCAGCAATTTTGCAGCGGAGCCAGACAGGGTTTCAAGTTGGAGCAGCCAAAGCAGAGACATGTGGGGAATGTTTTCACCAGCATTTTGTACAGGTTTTGTTAGATGTTATCTCCCTCAGGATGGTTGATTACTTGCTCTAACCCCTCCCACACATCCCTGAATTTCTTCATTCCCCCTCTCCCCAGGAAAGACTAAAATAAAATTGCTATTGTTGTGCCCACATGTAATATTTCTTCTCCTTGCTTTCTGTCCCATCTATTTAAAATCCCATTCTAGTCAAGACAGAGGCTGTCTGGTTTTCTGAGTTTGTAAATTATGTGACAGATGATACTCAAACCAAAGACGGGCCCTCAGGCACGAGCAAATGAACTTTGCCACTTCTTGATGAAGTGATTAATGCATCTCCCTCACATTTCTGCCAGAGGTCACTGTCACCCTGGAGCAAAGGGAGAAATAAACTTGCTCCTCAGCCATCTCTCACTTCACAGCTCAGGGTAATAACAGAACAGCTTCCAACTGTCTGTGCAAGTTCCTGGGCCAGGCTGAGCACTGCAACGACCAAGGAAAAGCAATCAAAATGTTCATCCACATTTTCCAAACTGATTTCCTCACCTGCAGGCCTCCGCTTCTTTAGAATAAAAATGTTATTTCTGTGCTGGCATATGTGACATTTCAGAAGGACTTACACAGAATAGATTGTAGAGCTCCTTAGTAAAGAGTTCCCATTCATTTCCATTAGTTTGAAGGGAGGTGCAGTAGGGACCACAGAAATTTTTATACAGCAACAAGAGAGCTTTTGTTGTATCCCTGGTTCTACTGTCCCAAAGACCAGAATCATTTTGTAATTAACAAATATTTAGAGGGATTTGTTCTGTGGCCTGAAGCCCAATTAGGCAAACTCAACTCCTGTTGAATTGAAGAGCTGGATTTCTAATTGCCCCTGTGATATGAACACCTCTCACTCCACAATATAACAAACACAACTTGTGCTGGATAAATAGGTAAGAATACCATTATTTAGTGTTTAACAGTTAAATATTTCACAGCAAATCATAAATAGGACTTCGGACACTTTTTGTAGTTTCCTGGATTCCCTGCCCTGGCTGCTGCAGCCCCTGTGCCCAGGGGAGAAGTGTTTGGGCCACCAAAGGCTCAGGCTTCTTACTCACAAAGCCCATTGTGGAAAAAAGGAAGTGGGGAACAGAAAAAGAGATCTTTTGGGATCCAACCGGCCCATGAAGATAACATCACCATTTCTTGTTTCCTTTTCTCCCAAAGGCACATTGGCCAGACAGAGCTGTACTGCCCACACATGAGGTAAAAGGAAATTAGCAGGGAAGTCCTGTGGCAGCAATTAGTAAAGAAAAGGAGAGTGGAGAAAAAAACTTGATCTTGAAACCCTTTTTCTTTCCACAGCACTGATTTTTAGCCTTTCTCCTAGCTTTACCATGTTATCCTCATTTCCTGACCTTACCCTTACCTCAGCAGCCTCCAACCAGCTCCGAGGGTGACTCAAACCCAAACCACACATTTTTATCCTGCTGGGCCACTTTTACTGGCCAGCAGAGTTTGCTGTGAGTTGTCACCTCCCAGTTCAAGTACACACAGCTCCAGGGCTGCATCTTGCCCAGTCCTCCTGAAGCCAGAGGGGCTTTATGATTCCCTGGGTACCAGGGCTTAGGTGGGCTGTAAACTGGACAGCCCTGGATTGTGCTGTCAAAAAGGACAAAGTCACTTCTAAACACTTCTTCACTTTTTTTTTTTTCATTTTTGTTGATGTTGTTGTTGTTACAGTTCAGCGTACACCTTCATAAGTTATTCCCTCTGTAAATGTGTAAGGGCACGGATCAGTGCCTGCAGTTCCAAGGTTATGTAAGAACACGTCTGTTATCACTGAAAATATGGAAAGGGAGACTTATCTATTCCATATTCTTAATTTGTTCTGGGAAAAAGGATTCATTTAATCAACCCAGACCTTTCTGCTTGACTAATCTTTCTCTCTCAGCATTTCCCAATCGACATTCTTCTGAAAGGAGAAAGGGCCCTAAGCAATGACATGTTTGAAGTTTACCTGGCAAGGAAGGAGCTCTTGGACTGAAATGTGTGTCCACAGATAAGGTGGGAAATGAGCACTTTCATGTCTTACGAAATTTGAAGTTTTTACTACAGGACAGCCAGACTGTGTTATTTCAAATATTGGCTGAACATTATTTACTGATTACTCTTAGATACAGTGAAAAATGATGTCATGGTTTGGAGCTGCTTTTTGTTTCCTTTACAGCAGTGAAATCTTCAACAAAAGAGTGTAGAATAGTTTTCTTTTTCTGCTATAAAATAGAAAGACTTGAAAAACGGGTTATGAAGAGCTCTAACGACAAAGGCAGACTTAAAAAATGGGATTGTTTACTTTGTGTAAAACAAATTAGTTTTGGTTACTTCACCCAACCCTTAAATCATGTATGAAGTGCTCATTATATGTGAGAAATAATGGATTTATATCTCTTTGGAGAAACTCACAGCTGAATTCCAGCAGCAGGAGATATATTTTGGTCTGATGCACATTTAAGAAAAAAAAATATGGCACTGGTTATCATTTACAATTAGAATAATGTGCATCAAATATTTTAACAGTGAGTGCTTATAAAGAAGACATTGAAAAAATCTGAAGCTTAATAAAATCTTTCCATTTCTTTGCATAAGTCTATGTAATAATAGCTCTCTTTTATGGTCGGGTTTATCTTCCATTTATGGTTTCATCCTATCTCAGCAGACCCTTCCTGTCTCACTTTTTGGCTCAGGATGCTGCACTCCCTTTTGTTTGAGCACTAGGAAGTTCACAGTTCCAACAGGAAGGCCCCACCTTCCCAAGGAGAATCTGATGTTATTGTATGACTCAGTTTTCAGGGACAGCCTTGATAATATGACATACAATTAATTTTTTTTTAAAATTGAAGAAAAAAAAAGTCCAAAACCAACAAAACAGCCCCACAGGAGATTTATCTGAGTTTTGGGTAGTCCTTATTCCTTCCCTTGAATTTTAATTTTTTGTGCCATGTTTTCTCCTTCCTTTAATACATGAGAAGCTTCCATTTCTCACTGTTTAATAAAAAATGAAATATAATTTGACCTAGTGTCTCAGTCTTTGCATGCAACAAGTAATTGAAGGCAATTTCAGTTTTTTATGCACTTAATAGTCTGTACAGCTTGATACATGCAGGTCTAAATTAATGCACAAACAATGTGAACTATAACATTGCTCAGATTTGGAGAGCCCTCTGTTAAAATGTCATGCCATTTCCTTGAGCTGAGACTACAAAAATTTACTGTTATTCACCTTCTGTTAAAGAATTCACCTAGCAACACAAATTAACATGCTGCAATTATAAGAAATAAAATGGAAACTCTGTATGTCTCATGTAATTTGGGAGCCTAAGTCCTGCTACAATTGCAGGTTTCTAGACATTCAGTTTCTAGATATTCAAGAAAATCATGCAGGGTTTGAGTCTAAATTATTGCAGCAAAAGCAGGAAACATTTGACAGATCTTTATAGCTTTCACTGTGATACCTGGAAAATGAGTGTGAGGAGAAAAAAATTCTAGAAAAGTATTGAAAAGTTTAAAAAAAAGTGTATGCTAACTTCTGGAAGCCTCACCATAATTTTAGTGTTTTAATGGTAGAAGCGGATCATGGCTAAGATCAACTCACGTCTGCTGCACATAATTTCTATTGTGGCAAAAATCCAAGCGATTTCAGATTGTAAATTGTACTCAGTATATCAAGGAATCTTTAATTGGAAAAGAAGTCAAATAGGGCCACTGGTTATGACCAGGATCCTTCCCTAGCAGAGGGAGGTTCATCCCCAGTCCCCCATTCACCACCACAGGCTCAGGCCAGCGTTTTGGATGGCTCAGCAGAGCTTCCACTTGCCTTGGCTCATCCCCTCAGGGTCCTGCCAGGGACTTCTGGCACTTCTGTTTGTCCTGCCAGGGAAATTCCAGCTTCAGCTGCTGCAGTAGGTGGCTGTGAGGCAAGAAGGCATGAAAGCCAGGATTATTGGTCTCGCTTGAAACAGGGGTGAGCTGTCCCAGGTGATGCAGCTGTCTGCCAATGCAGAGGGGCTCTTTTCCATATTTTCCCTGGTGGTGAGGAGGACACTCACGGGCTGTGGTGAAGTGGGCTTAGAGCTCAGGACAGGGCATGGCCTACTGCCCTGGGCCACTCAGTGATAAAAAACACTTTTGCTGTTGCAGCCTCAGACCTGGAGATTAATTTGACATTTCCTGTTTCAGCAGCCAGGACAGTGGCAAGGAAGGACATGAGGAGTTTTTGGCAGGAATCACCTGTGCTTTTCCTCTTCAATACCCACTGAGGCAGTAGGGAATGGGCAGGACAGAGGTGCAGGAGAAGGCAAGTCGCCTTCTACCCTTAAAAACTTTTTTCAGCCAAGTCACATATCTGCTAGTCTTCATTAGTCAACACCACAGCTTCCCTATGTCCTAGGCTACATGGAAGGTGTAACCAAAAGTATGTATTCTGTTACCATCTCCAGAAGTTACTAAAACAGGTGGGGCAGGGCTCTTTGTGTCCAGCATGACTCAGCCCTGATAACGCCATCAGGGGGCTATCTCTGCTAATGGCCATCAAGGTCTCCAGGAATGACTCATCAGCCCATTGTGAGATGGCCCGACCAGAGGGGAGGAACTGAACATTCCCACCTGCAGATAAGGGACAGACTCTGGAACACTGGGCTACCCTCTGGATTCCCAGGGGGAAGAGCTCAAGAGCCACCCCTGGACCTCCAGAGACCGATGAAATTTCTCTACAGGATCACCACTTCAACAAGACTACGTCCATCACTCCACCAGGACTGCAGCCACCATCTTTAACTGCACTGCCAGCACCACCCTAACAGGGTGACAGGTTCTATTCTAACTTTATCTATCTGAACTGTTGTTTCTGTATTATTGCCTTGCTCTAAATTTTAGTGTAAAAACTGTTATTCCTTCTCCCCAATCTTTGTCTGAAAGCCCTTGATTCTGAAGTTATAATGATTTGGAGGGGAAGAAGGTCACATTACCCATTCTAAGGGAGGCTCTCACTTTCCTTAGCAAGACACCTGTCTTTCAAACCAAGACACCCTATAAATCCTCGCCAGGGATGACTGAAAGGAGAAAGACACCTTCCTTTCCCATATTTGCCCCAGATGCGAGAGGACCAGGGGATAATATAGGAGGAGGCAAGATGCAGAATGACCACGAGGTCTGGGAATGTCAGAGACAATTATTTTCACCAGAGGGCAAACAGAACATACTTTTGGTGCTGCCCTGGGCAGAGCCAGGAACTGGATTCCACGTGGATCCCTTCCACTTCAGGATATTCTGTGATTCTATAATGGAGTAGCTCGGTGTTCTCTGTGATGTTCCATGAGGAAAGAATGGGTGCTACTTGCTACAATTAGTCTCAAAAAGCTGATTGCATTGTGATGTGTGTGAGACACATGAAATTTATATCTTTCACATTCTCCAAAAACATTTTTAAAGAATCCTAAACTTGAGTTTCCATCACTTTTACCTGTCCTGGACCACTCCTTAACCTTTGCCCTGAAATGATGGATGAACTGTGCTCCCAGGGTGTGCAATGACACAAATTCCTGGCACGAAGGTTCACTTTTCATTTGTCCATTCCCATTTGCTCCCAGGCTGTGCACTTGCCTGTCTCGTGCACACACAGCCACGGCCATGTAATCTCAGTCAGCATCCTGTTATCCTACACAGATCACAATGGGGCTGGAAGGAGAATTCTCCATGCGGAAAACTAATCCTGTGACATTTTCAGTGACAAGAACCAGGACAGGCTGTAATTCTAACCAGACACTCTGTTATTGAGAGATACATGGTCCAATTTCTAGTCTAAAATGCATATTTTAATAGGGAGCAGAGCTCTGGGGTGCTAATCCAAGCCAAATTAAACTTTGTGTACTTTGAGGCTTAACTATCACTACCATATTGTGTAACTCTTTCATTACTTTGTGTTTGTCATGTAATGTCTTCTTCATAATTTTTAAATGAAAACTAATGCCAATGTTAGAAAAAAGAAGCAGCTCTGTACATTAGACATCAGTAAAACTTTAACACATTAAAATAAAATAGTTAATTATTCTGATAGGATTCATTCTGGAAAAAATTTCTTCTGTCTGAAATTTATGGAAGGAGAAGAAAGCTTCATATGGGGAATTCAAGGAGGCCATAGAACAAAGAGGACAATGCTGGTATCTGATGATAAGGTCAGCTGCCTTTCAGTCTTAATTTGCAGTGGTCTCTGGCAACTTTGGAGACACTTGTGTTAAAACAAACAAACAAGCCCATTTTGAATCTAGAAGTCATGGTAAATTGAAAAGCAAAACTTTTGCTAAAGGCATGATTGACCCATCTGTGTTCTCTGCATTGGGCCAGAGACCCTTAAATTACAGAAAAAAAAAAAAAAGAAAAAAAAAAGAGGAAATCTATGCCAGTTTGCCTGAAAAGCTGCCATTGAGCTGCATATATTATGCAGAGCAAAGTCCCAGTAATGCTGTTTCCTAACTATCTCCATCTGGATCACTGAGTTCTGAACTACATAACAAAGCTCTTCCCATCTGGATTGTGATTTTGACCAGAGCATTATATATCCCAGCACCTCTGGGCCAAGGGAATTTGCGTCATGAAAATGTCCCAAGAATTGTGTTACTGAAGGTGTAAATCATAGGTTGCTGTTTACCACAAAATGCTATGGGTTACACTGGCCAGGACCAAACCAAAATGAGGAACTGCAACTGCTTTTGTATGTTCTGCATCCTGAACTGGCATGTATAGCAGCATTGTTTGTGGAGCAGAGTTCCCTTCTGGGAACATCTGAAAAACCTAAAGTCCTTTTAAAATGATCTCACTGCTTGTAACGCTTTGCATCCATGAAACACAATAGGCCAGAAGAAAACTTGAGTGCTTCAAGTTGTTTGTTTTACTAAGAGTCCCACAGCTCTGACAGGACCCTGACAGCCTCCAGGTTTGCTTGCCTGAGCTGAGGGCCAACTTGAAAGCAGAATTTTCCTGTGAGTCTGGGTGATGCTGGTGATTCTCTGTAGGAATGAGACCTAAAGGCATGAGATGTGATGTGGGATGTTTCCTCCACAAAGCAGGAACACTCCTTTGGCAGGATTTGTCCCTCCAACCATGCTGGAATATATCCAGGAACACTTGTACATAGTGCTGCACACTCAGGTTTTGTAGATCTAGTGCAGTTATCAGTGGAAATCTAACAGAATCTAAACTCTGTTTCTTGTAAAATAAAGAAACCAAAATACATCTAAAACCTGTTGGACTATTGGTGAATCTGCTGGTCAAAGTTACTGAACTCAACCAGACTTCAGGGGTTGTGTTGGCAGAACAGGGAAACGTGCTCTTGGTGACACTGTGATCATGGATGAGACCCAAATTAGGGTGTAACCCAGACTACTGGTGCTTCTGGGGCTTTATTGCATGTGACCCAAAACCAAGATGGTTACTGTCAGAAATTCAGCCCAGCTGCACACAGCCCTGTGACTTCTGAGGTGGAAAGCAAGAGGATTTATTTTTGCCCAATTTCTGTATTCTTAATGCAGCAGTGTCTCTGTATTTGACCCTGTCCTTGCACCAGGACCTTCCTGGCCAGGCCTGGGGGCTGTGACTGCCTCTCCTCACTGTCCTGGGCACATTCCAGCCTGGCCTCTCTCCAGCCCTCAGTCCATCACAGCCCCCTTCACCTGGGCATTTAGCAGATAAATTCAAAGCCCTGAATAGAACAGTGCTGATTTAATCCCCCTTCTGAACAGTGCCATCTCATCCCGGGCAGGATTTAATTCTAACCCTAGGAAATGCTTTGCAAAGCTGTGTTCAGACGAGAACCCCTGTCAGCCATGGTAGAGGTGCAGCCCGTGGGGATGACTCGTATTTTCCAGCCAAAACCAAGCACAATGGTGGAATGTGAAAGGGTTTATAGGGAGTACCAGGCTGGCACTGCTGGAAGCTCCATTCTTCAGTTTTTCCACAGATTCAGGCGGCAATAAAATGGTGTTCTCACTACCCGCCCTGCTGAAAACTGTGTTTTAAGCCACTACTACACGGGGTGGAAAGTTTAGCTCTGTCTCAGTGCCCATTCTATGTTTGGCCTTCGGGCTGAGAGTGCCAGGAGCGGGTTGTGTGAGGTGAATTTACATTAAATGTATATATATATATATATGGTTTGGTGTTCCCATCTCCCTGCCCAGGCCTATCACACAGACCTGCATGTCCCCCAAGCCCTCTAACCCTCACACAGCAGCCAGCACTGCCTTGCAATCGCTACCACCTTGCTCCAGATTTGGACAAATGCCTTGAACTCCATCCACTACAAATCCCTGAGTCACTCTGTTCTGCAATAAAAACAAATTTCCGAGCCGGAGGTCCAGTTCTTGTTTGCCCATATATTTTAGACTTGGACCTATGGATGAAAAATTAAACAAACAGAATGTTTTATGTGTCACAATGTTCTTTTAATCCATGCACACTTGTGCTGGTTTCAGCTGGGGTAGAGTTATTTTTCTTCCCCGGGGCTGCTGTGGGACTGTGTTTTGGGCTTGTGCTGAGCACAGGGCTGATAGCACAGCGATGTTTTGTTATTGCTGAGCAGAGCTCACACACAGCCAAGGCCTTTCCTGCTTTTCCTGCTCCTGGGGAGGAGGCTGGGAGGGGACACAGCCAGGACAGGTGACCCCAGCTGACCAAAGGATATCCCAGCCCATGTGGCCTCATGCTCAGAATGTACAGTGGGGGGAAGGAGGGGACATTTGGAGTGATGGGGTTTGTCCTCCCAGCTCACTGTTACCTGTGATCCCTGCTCTCCAGGGGATGCTGAGCACCTGCCCACAGGAAAAAGGGAATTCTTTCCTTGGTTTGCTTTTCTTGTGTACAGCTTTTTCTTTCCTTATTGAACTGTCTTATTAAAGTCAAGGCTAGAGTTTTCCAGCTTTCACCCTTCCAATTCTCTCCCTGATCCTGCTGATGGAGGAGTGACTGAGGGGCTGTGTGGGGCTGGTTTTTAATCCCAGCTGCTGACTGGGATTAAATCATGACAACACTACTTAATAAATTTAATTTTTGCTCCTACAGCTGACAAGAAATTTGGAATTGAATTTATTTGCTCATCTAACATATATCTACACTCACATTTATAGCTCAATTTCTCTTAATGAACATAAAAACCTTCCTAAAAGGTCTGCATTTTTAAACTAAATTAATTTTACTATTTTTATGACAGAGAATCTTATGTATAATAATTTCCAAGAAACACAATAGGCTTGTTATTGTAAATTAAGGGACTGTAAGACAAATGTAGCACTACCAGAAACAACAAAACTTCCTGTTTAAAAAAGCTGTTTTACAGGTGTAAATACTCCCAAAGTATGATTTTATATTTACATGGTATGCTGGAATTTCTTATAATACTTTAAAGAGGCCACAAACCTTTTTTTATCTTTTCTGTTTCTGTTTGGCACCTAAGTAAAAAATGCACAGATGACACACAAAGTGACCTCTCTTCTCACTGGTTTCAGACAAGGACTTTAGGACAGTGATACCTAATGTATATTTAATTTTTACGAAACCATCTCTTTTAATTTTCTTGCTGTTTGAGAATCTAAGATATGTGTGTGCTTGGAACACCACTGACATTAATAAAAAGGTCAAATAAAAGTGCTTCTAATGAGCCAACAAAGCTGGGATCAGAGCCAGACATTTATGGACTAGCTTTGGCATAAAAGGAGACTTTCCACTCTTCGGAAAGCCAGATGGACTTGCTTGCTCTCCTCACCACTGCAATCAGAATTCTTCGAGGATTCTGAAACTAGCAAATTACTTTTTAACCAATTATTCAGCTCCTCCCTTACATCTCTACCAGGAAATGGAGCACTGTGCTCTTCTGTCCCAGGCTTTATCTCAGATTTTCACAGGCAACACTCTCAGCTACCTCTGGAAAAGGGGAATAAAGGAAGGGATAATTCCATAAAACAGCCTCCAGCCTCTGAACAGGAGCAAATGAGAAAATTACCAGCAACACTCCTTGCTTTGGCACTCTGAAAGGGTTTGTTGGGGCAAGCAAAGTCCAGGAGAGAATGAGACCAAATGCTGAGTGGACCGTGGAACTGGCAGATTGACCCACATATTAATGGAAATACTGCTGCATTAATTCTTCCTCTGTGCTTTAGACATTTTCTTGGAAAATCACCGGTATTAATCTCCCTACGTATTTTTTCCTCCATAGCTGGTGCATTTCAGTGGAATACTACGACAGAGTGAGGAATTGCTCAGAGTAAGGAGCTGCTGTGAATGTGTTTGGGAGGAGCTAAACCTGCACTGAGCAGTGACAGCAGAGGGGAGACACACCAGAAACGTGGCATCCACCGAGGATAAAGAGTGGAACTTCCCACCCTCGGGCTGTGATCCAGGAGTGTTCCAATGAGGTGGTTCCCTCCTCACGGACACTTCTGATAATAAACCCTGTATGAATCCTTCTCCGTCCGCTCCTCCCCCACATAAACTCACACTCCTGTTGCTGTTGGAACAGGTTCCTTTCCCCTGCGAGATTTTCCAGGAGAAAGCACTGCTGTCCATAACTCAGGTTGTAAAGGGCCTGACTACTGTGTGCAGAAAAGAGCTGGAGCTCTGTCAATCCCATCTTCCCTGGCTCTGCAGAGCCCTGCTGGCACCCGAGGGGAAGGAGGTGTCCCAGGCGTTTGCTGCCTTTGGGACAAAAACTGTGATTCTAAGAATGTGGTATTTTTCTGGGGCTTCTGTCTTCCTGAGGGACAAGAAAACTGTATTTTTGTTTCACATTAGAGGTCTGCTGGCCGTAGAAATTTAGACACTATAGATAAAGGTAGACCTTAAATGTCATGTGAAAAAATGTACCAGCTTTACTTGAACAAGATACCAAAACTATAGTGGCAAAAATGCTCATTCCTTGCACTAATTTTCTCTAATCCTGTGGAATATAAAAGTTTTTTAATACATATTATAATAATAATAAAAATAACACCAACAATTTTAAAAACCCAGGTTTCAGTTTATATGAGTACAAAAATGAAGCTACTGTGTCCCTGTCAGAGGAGCTGCATAGGGCAGCTGATATATAAGGTAACCAATCTGCTTTAGAGATTAATTTAAATGAACTGTCATTATCTTAGGATAATCAACCTAGCTGAAGGTGGAAAAACCGTTTAATATAAGTATTTCTTATAAGAATTGCCTATTTCCAAAAATGAAGTATTACCACTATCCTAATAATACCACTTAGACTTACTGCAATTGCCAGCACAGATATTTCCATCAGCTTCAATCCCATTTCTTGTAGCTTTGTCCAGTATTACTGGGCTATAGGTAATTTTCCTTTTATTTTGTAGAAATGGAAAACAGTCTTGGAAAAGGATTTGGGAACGTGTAGGAAAAAGAAGAACACACCTTCCCTAGAGTTTGGATTTGAATCATGCAGGGAGAAGGATGAGAATTTCCCTATGACCTCAGAAGGACTTGGATGTTTAGACTTTGTACTTTGGAGACCAACACTTGAGAACTTAGAGGTTGATATTTTCCCAACATTCCCAAATTTGCAGGTGGTAGGCCTGCCAGTCTGGAGCTGCAAAACTCCTGCCTCAACTGGAATTTTGAAATTTCTAGGTTCTGGTGTCCCTGCCTGTCACACAGGTGAAGCACTGGCAGCCACCAAATTCAATCTTCTAGGTTTGTGTTATACCAAAGAGAATGATGGAATTTCTGAAAATTCTGAATTCTCAATATTTACCTGTTTGACAGATTATAGTTAAGAAATGTTTTGAGAGACAATAAAATCGATTTTGACAGCATGCCAAATTTTCCAAAGAGCAGAAATACTCACAAGTCCAACAAAAACCACCTATATCTGTCCATCCCTTAACTGCCAGCAGTCAGCTGGAAAGCTGGTCAAGGGAAAACCCCTGAAAATCTTCACCAGAAAATCAATTCCAAAGGAAGAAGCAGATCCAAAACTCAATCTGACTGATACTTCTGAAAAGTCTATGAATGTAACTTTTCAGTCCTAGATGTATTTAGGTCTGGACTAACAGTTTAAGAGATTAAATCCCCATTAAAAAAAAATTTAAAAATCAATAAACTCATGTTTGGCAAATTCACAGAACAGATCTCTCTTGGCAATAATTTTAAACTTGAAGTGATATTTAGGGTAGGATGCTTTAAAGCTGTCTGACAATTCCTTTTCATTAGAATCATGTGATACAGAGCCTTAATTCAGGTTAATGGTCTGTGAGCCCTTTCACATGACCTACAAAATCCAGAAAGAAAAAATGGAAATGCTGACACAACAGTGTTTGAGTACAACTACTTCTTTTTTTGACAATTTGGCATCTTAATAAAAATCAGTTTTGCTATGGTTTTTTTTGAACTCATACAAATTCTTTAAATGTCAGCCTGCAATTTTCTCGTTGCCAGTTATTTTGCCGGTGCAAAATACAGTTCTTTATATGTCAAGTTTTTCCTGGAAATTTTTTTTTTTTTGTTTTACTGAATAAAATAACATGATTAGAACAATAACACTATGCCTATGTTTTCTGCTCATGGACATGGGTTTGAAGCTTAGATGACCTGGATAGAGACTGGTGAAAGCACATTTACTGATGTGAGTTCTTTTCTGCAATAGAAACAAAAACCAAGAAAAACCCCATATTCCCTATTAAAATGTAAAAAAAATGTTTCAAATTCTTTACATATTGTGAGGCTCAGAAGAGAAGAGAGTTGTGAAAGACTGAAATATTGAGAGATATACACACACACACACATACAACCATTCAGGACTGTTTCACTCTAATCTGCCCCCAGGGATCTATATTAAAATGAACCTGGGTCACCCTTGCCTTTCCCCTAAAAATCCATGTATTTATGTTCATTCTTCACCATCCTCTGGAGGGAGCCTCCCTCCAAGCTGTGACTGCCACCACATGAAACCTCTGAAGGTGAAGATGCCATTTGAAAATAAAATAGAGGAATGCTGGAAAAGACGTTTTCTGTGCAAAACTTCCAGTGGTTTGTTTGTTGTTTGCTCATTGGTGTGTTTTTCCCCATAAAATAGGAAGTCTATCTGGTGTGATTAGATCCTTCTTTAGCAAACATTTTTGATTAAAGCAATGCTGTGTTTTGACCTCGTTCTGCTGGGTCATTCATTGCCTGTGTGCGACATTTGAATGCCTGATGTAACCCCTGGTTCAAGAGCTGGGAAATGCAAAATGAGTCCTCTCTTTTCCCCAATAACTGTTGTTCTTAGCAAGATGTTGGTCCAGGGGTTTTATCTTTTAACTCTTTAATTAAAAATCAGTGCAATATCATCCTCAAAACTACCAGAAATTTGTGTTCAAGGAGAAGCAAAGTAAGAGAGCGCAACTCACTAAGGTACAAAAAAATTTTGTTCTGGGGTTTAATTGTTATCTGTAAAAGACACCAGAATATAAAAACTTGTAATATGTAATGATTAAATTTATGAGAAGCAAACAGATCAACTCAGAGTGTGAATAAATCCTCCACATGCCAAAACAATTGCGTTAAGACACATGGCATTATCACAGGCATAAAATGAAAGTAAAAATAAATCTTTGTAAAGTTAGCTTTTGCCAAATAAAATGTAATTGTCTTTCATTTTGACATCAAAGGCATAAATAATAATTTAAAATAATCACATTGCCTTTTGAAGTCCTTATTAAAATCAGGCATTGTCCCAATGTGCATATCCTTCTTCCGTAAGGAAATATTTTATTTTTGCTTGTAGCTATAAAAAGAATTCTTTCTGCTTTTTAGATAAAATTCCTCTTCTTAACGCTCACAGGTTAAAGGAGCTGGACATCAAAATAAAATAGAAATATTTTATTTCTCACTTATTCCATTCAATTTGCTTATTTGAAGCTTTTCTGGGCTTTGAATGTTGCTGGGATGAGAGAGGTCAACCCAAATGCAAAAAAAAAAAATCAGAAAAATTGAATAAATATATTAAAGAAGTAAAGATAAATACAAAATAATACAATAACTAGCAAGAAAAATGGAGCTCATAAAAGAAGGCCTAAAAATGCAAAGTTTGAGGGAAAAGGAGATTAGTAAAAGAGGAGGCATGCAAAAGATCTTCCCAAGATCTCTTACATAAACTGCCTTGACATCTCCTCTAAAAACCTGTTTTTGTGGCTGGCAGTTCCATGCTTTTTCGGGCTTCCTGTGTTTCCAGAAATCTGGAAAGAAACAGAGCAATGTGTGCCTGAACAGGCAGTGGGTGCTTGAGTTGAGAGAGGTGAGCAGGAGCTTTGAGCGAGAGGCAGCAGCTCCCAAATCCTTCAGGATTCCTATTCCCACAGATCCTGAACAAAGCAGACCTTTGGCAGAAGGACTGGAACGTGAGTAAAATAATTTGGAGTTTCATCAGAAAAGGTGGAGCGAAGGAATCTCTCTCCCTGGGGAAACCCGTACTGAGCAGGAGGAGAACTCGGAGTGCTCCACACTGATCTTCTTTGGAGCAGTCACAGCCAGGCCAGCACTCAGTGCAGGGCTCTAGGGGACACCTGAGGTGACAAGTGACAGCTGCACTGGGGATGCTCCTCCCTCCAGGCAGCCCCAAAGCAGAGGTAAAATAACTCTCTGCTGACGTCAATGGACTCCTGCCACCGGCTGAGGCCGGGGCCAGGAGTTCACTCCAGGAATTTTTTCTCAGGTGATTTATCATAATTGTTTTTATTTGGCGGTTTCATAGCGGAGAACCCACTCTGTCTTTTTTCTATATGGCATTAGAATATGTTCCTGTTATTTAGAAACAGTTTCTGTTAACTGAGACATATATCACAGCAAGACATTACACAGAGAGTTGGGTGTTGAAATCACACCGCTGTGCACTCTCTAATTCGTTATTTACCCTTCTAATTGTGGTTGCTGCTGTTTAATGAGAGGGTGTCCTGTGGAATTGCTGAAGATTTGTCTCTTCCTTTTGTGGTTCCTCCACATCACCAGATCTGCACCAAGAAATGCTTCCATTCATACAGAGGTAACTTTTGGAGCTGAGGATAAAGATATTTTTATTTTGTCCTAATGGTAGCGTTCAATTTCTGCTTCTGAGAACAAAGACTCTGCTCACCATAGAAAAGTACAAACAGTCACAAGGTTAAAATGAACTTCTAGATGTGCTCTCTAAATATCATGAAACACAAATTCTCTCTCTTTACTAAGTATGCGGTCAAATAAATTCTCTGCAGAAAAGAATCAAATTACAAATGAAATTGTTTATGAGTTCTTGGATTTCAAAAGTTCTCTTTTTTTCAAATTTTGCTTTCAACTGAAATCGAAAATTTCTGCAAACTAAACAAAGATGAAGGACACTAAACTGAGACTCCTTTTAGAACATATAATTTTTCTTCTTAATACAACAGCAAAAATGCACCATTTGCTGCATCCCCAATAAATACCATGTATATAGTAGTAAAATTGAATTTTAAAAAGGATTATTTTAGAAATTATTAATTTGCATATTAAAAAGTAATATTCCAACCTCATTGGTTACAAAAAGGAAATAAAGCAGACTGAGCATGACCTACGGTATAAACTTTATTTCCAGCCAGAAAGGAGAGGGCAGGGAAATGCAACCAGAAGATGAAAACCACAACTTGTTCTGTTGGGTTAACATCGCCTTCACAGCACTGCAGTCCTTTCTACAATGAAGTTTTCAACCAGACTTTAGGGCAGGTGTCAGGACACTTAGAAAAGGACATAATGCTGCTGACAGGGTCAGAAACTACCTAGAGAAATTAATTATACAAGGAAAAAGAGAGTAGGGTTCAACATGAGGTGGCATTACTTTCATTCCATCAACAGATTTTTGAAATATGTGCAGTGTTTATCTCAGAGACAGGAAATATTTTAAGATTTTGTAATGGTTCTCATATGACAAAGATGTTTTCTCTTCTTTAGGGTCACTCCTACACGGTGAGTGGATGCACTTCCAGGTGCACTTTATTAACAAGAATACAAAATCTACTGGAACACTTGCAGAAAAGTCCAGGCTGGGAGATTACAAGATTCAACCAGTGGAATGCAAACACACAACATTCCCCCCAAAAAACCCCAGAAGGCAGGAAAAGGAGGCCTGGGAACACCCTGCAATGTATATATGGTTTATACTTGCAGGTAAAAATACTTGCACGATTCACTGTATTCGAACTGTACTGACCTCTATTCCTACAAATAAAAAGCCAGATGGATGAGGCAGGATCAGATTTCCAGATCTGAATTACTGTCAGTTACAAATAAGGAAGTTTAGCAAATCTGTTCAATCCAGAAGTCATTTTCTTTACTTCTGCTTTGGATTAGGCACACCAAAACCAAGGTTTGATTCCCAGGGAGAAATAAACACAGATTTTCGTCCCATTTCATGGTAAAGTGCTCAAAATTCAGCATGAATCTAAACTCAGAAAAATACAGAGAACACAGCACTGCAGAACAGCAATGATTAAAATCTTTTTACTTATCACCAAGAAACTCAGCCAATACTGAGATCTGTATGTCAGCTCTTCCCTTATTATATATATTAGTTTTACCCATTAAAAAAAAATATATAAAACCTAAAAAAGTCAACTTCAATTCTAAATAAATTATTTCAAGAAAAAAATTAAAAAATAAAACTACATGAAAGTTGTTTTACAATACGATGTATCATTACCAGCAGACTAAGCAAAAGTCTCTTTTTTTTTTTCTTTTTTTTCGGTGAAATTTGGCCTCCTTTTTGATTCAAATACATTTGGAAAATGAGAGATGGGCTGGGCAAATCAGAATTATAACAAAAATGGCACACCTTGGTAATTGACATCACAAACATTTTTTTCCAGGATTTGAATTTATGGCCAGTTGAAATATTTCCAGTTCCTGCCTATCTCTTCTCTTGGGGTATTCTAAAACTGAAAACGAGGCCTAATACATTGACAAGGTGTATGCCCTAAATAATTATTAAATTCATTCAGCTGTTAAGTTTCCATCTTTCACAAAATATTACGCATTGCCATCTCCATACAGACTTGGACCTAGGCCTCAAAATGTCCTTGGCTCCAGAACGGCTCCCAATAAAGCCCGGAGCCAAAGAAGGCATTTTCTTGGCATTAGCTGGGACTGTCCCTGCCCAGCCCAGAGAACGGGGCAATAAACAGCACTCCATTTACGATTTTATACCATAAATGCCCGAATTATTTACTCAGTTCTTTGCAAAAGGAAAAGCTGTCTGACAGAAGGGGCAGAGAAGCCAGGTGGCTCTCGGAGAAGGAGAGGCCACAGATGAAAATGGGCAGCCAAACTCACTTCAAATACAGAGATCATTCTATTCTGTTGATATAGAAAGATGATAAAGGCTGTCCTTAAATTACAGACACAAAAAGTGAACTAGAATTCTGGTAAAATAAAGATGTGTTATTCTTCCATCTTTATTTATCCATAGAGTCCTGCACTAAGAATCACCACAAGTGTTTTCTGCCAGTTCACAAATGGCCAGAAAGCCTTGAGCTTTCTCAGTGGTTTCATCTTTTCTGCAGAAAGATATCAGTTCACTGGCTTTGGTCTTATCAGGGAGTTTCAAGCAATTAGCTTTTAATTAGGCCTTCATTTAGAATGAAGACTGTAAAAAAAAATCTAAATTAAATGGTCTGCTAATGTAAAAAATCTGCAGTGTGGTTGTACACCCAGTAAGGCTTTGGATCGGTGTTACAGGTAATGCTGTTTATAAACAGCAAAGCTCTGTACACACTTCCTGTTATAAAAAGAGTCTGTAACCCTTTTCTGCAGGAAAAAAACAAAAACAAACCAAAACAAAACAAAAACCCAAAACAAAAAACCAAACAAAAAACGCCCAAAACCCCAAACCAAAGAAAAAAACAAAAACACCAAACAACAAAAAACCCCAACAAACAAAAAACAAATAAAAAGCAAACAAAAAAGCCACAACAAAAAACCAAACCAAAAAAGAACAAACTTAAAAAACCAACCCAAAAAGCAAGAAACAAAGGCAAAAATGTAACACTTTGAAGCATACTCAGCTTGGACTATTTCTGAAGTATTACCTCACTGCTGGGAAACCACTGTACTGCGGTCATTTACTGGAAAACTAAATGCATAGAATATGGAAGACATAAAAATTTAATAAACTCAAGGTAAAAGCGGGGAACTATGCTAAAATCAAGTTCTGAAGGATTTCAATTAAAGCCAACTAATTTATATGCAGAAACCAAAAATGGTCTTGAGAATTTTCACTTTCTTGTCATGGTTACAGACAGGTGAAAGGCTTCCAAGAGCGATCACTTACATTTATGTGACTTGCTCCATCTTTCATTTAATGTCATTAACAGATGGTTAACTTCAAATGTATTTAATGCCAATTTTACAGCTTAAAGTAAATCCAGCGCTCCAACGGCGTTTATTTGTTTCAAAGCCCAATGTGTGGGAGAAGGAACAGTTCCAGTGAATATTAAAATCAGTAACATTCCTCTGCTGACTGACGACAATGTTGCCTCAAGCTACCCAATCTCAGGTGATGCAATTTAAGTCCCGTGCTTTGGAGAACCACATATGGGGACCCCCTGTAGGATTAAAAAGCTTAATTTCTGTATTCCCTAAAGGACAGAGCAATTCCAGAACAGAGGTTAGCAGGAAGGCTGGATGCACACAAATGGCTAAATATTGAAATTATAAATAACAGCTGAGTCATGAAATGCAATACAGCAAAAGGAGGTTTCTCCAGACATCAACAATCAGCAATCAATAATTACCCAAATGAAGATTAAGCTTCAAACTTCACCACAAAACTCATCTGATCTTGTTTGTTCCAGAGCTCTAGTGCACATATAAAATAATGTCATCATGGAAAGATGTGTTCCTCAGGAGCAGATTTTAAAACTGGAACCTAATATTTCTCATATAACATCAGCCCTGTCATTCTTCTGGTCAGGAGGTGGCAGAGCGCTTAATGCCATGTGTTCTGCCAGGCTAATGCTGTCACTCTCATTTATTGAACGGTCAATAGGGGTGGAAGTACCTGCTCCAGCCCTGAGCAATGGTTTCAAATGAGTGGTGACAGGGAGCCAGCAGTGCCATTTCAGGGGTGTGAGGAGAGGGCGGCACCCGCCACCCTTGGCACGGTGACACAGCAGCTCTGAAGTGGCCCGAGTGAGACTGCTGGGAGACAGCCCCAGAGCCACAAACAACTGTGTCCTGTTTATACAGATAATTGAAATAAAGGATGGCCCTCAAAATCTAGGGATAAACAGGTGATGAATGCAGTTTTATAAACCCCTAATATTTCTGAAAATTAAACGGGTGTTCTGCTGTTCTAAAGCCAAACCGGCTCATCCCTCTCAGAAGAGCAGGGGTTTCCCATGGGTCAGAAGATGTGTGGCTTTTTTTCCTGCACACTTTTTTTCGTCTGTAAAAGCTGACATTGTTTGTGGATGTACCTGCTATTATGTGGCAACTCCAATTATTTTTTAATATTTATTTGTATTTTGTTTCCTTTAGCAGGTTTGTAGCCAGGTAAGAGTTTGCAAACAGAAGAGAGGTCCTCTCAAGCCGTATCCTTAGCCACCTGAAAGGCTTCTTTCAATTCCTTCAGTCCCATGAGAGTATTCCAAGTACT
>VZTX01030121.1:0-15017 GCA_013400915.1 Pardalotus punctatus | reverse complement strand
CCGGGATGGGGTTCAGCCCCCCCAGGATGGGGATCAGCCCCCCCGGTNCCCGGGATGGGGTTCAGCACCCCCGGGATGGGGATCAGCCCCCCCGGGATGGGGTTCAGCACCCCCGGGATGGGGATCAGCCCCCCCGGGATGGGGTTCAGCACCCCCGGGATGGGGTTCAGCTCCCCGGGATGGGGTTCAGCCCCTCGGGATGGAGATCAGCCCTGCCGGGATGGGGATCAGCTCCCCGGGATGGGCTTCAGCCCTCCAGGATGGGGTTCAGCCCCCCGGGGACAGCGCCGGCGCTCGGCCATGCTCACCTGGGCCGTGAGCAAACGGGGGAAAGGATTCCTGATGGCCAGGGGTCTCTCGGGCATCCAAACTTTTCACACCTGAATCGGGGAATCTGCTTTTTCCAAACGGCCAAAATGTCAGTTCCTACAGAACTCCGAGTTTTACCGGCTCCCTCATTCGACAACTTCATTTTGGACATTTTATCAGCAGTGGAACTACTGAAAGATCTCCTTATATGCCCTAAACCACAAGCAACTATCTCAGTGTGTGCACTACACACCCCCCAAAATCAGTGGCACCTATTCTTTATCTCGTGTTGTCTTTTTGAACCAAAATACTGTATTTATTCCGTGCTCATCTCGCAGCAGCAGCAGCAGCGTTACCTGAGCAGGGGCTTACAAGATTTTCCAAGCAATCCAGGCTGGGCCGGGACTTTGCAGCACTAATCCTTCTCCTGGGCTGCTCCGCTGTCCTTTCAGGGAAATACTTTTATCAGCACTTAAACCGAGAGTTCCTCGTGTTGGTGCAGCGCCTCCTCCTTCCCCCACCTCCAAAGAACATTACTCACAATTTGCAGTTTGCAGCGCAAAACTAATTAAAGATGGAATAAATTACCTGCTACATGGCAACACGTCAAACCGTACGAGAGGTGAAAAACACCCAATATTTTATCCCAAATCAATACCTGGCCTGATGTCTCAGGCATTTCCAGCTGAACATGAAGTTAACACAAATATCGGCACAACTTTTAAAGCTATCCTTTAATCTATTGTACAAACAGATATCTATTTTTAAAAAAAATTAAAAAGAAATCTTTTCCTATGCATAAAAACCATCATGGGAAATTACTTGAATTATTCTATTTCCCATTTGTAGTTACTGAGGCACAAGATATATTTAAACAGTTGGTAGAGAAAAAATGGGAAGCATCTCCCATATCAATGTACAGCCAGCATGCCAAACCATGAATGTAAGAGCTAAACAAGGGATGAATACATCATGTGCAAGAGTCTCACATGATATAAATTATTCAATACCTGACCAAAGAGAACAGCTTTCAGGAGAGAGGGGGAGGATCTCAAAGTACTTTTGTAGTTTGAATACAGGCAGTGGTAGGAATTGATGCAAAATCTTTTTAACTCAGTTGAATAATCCCATGTATTTTCAAACTGTTTCACTGGGTGACATCCATCCAGCTCTGGTGTCTACCATAAATAAAGGTTGATTTCATCTAACACAGTGATGACAATTTTAAAATAAAACCAACTGTAAAAATAAAATAACTTGGCACGTGGGCAAGTGTGTATTTTCAGAATTTGGGCTGTCCCCTCCTTCCACTTGAAGGGGTTGCAGTCCTATTGATATTAAAAATCTTTTTTCCTTTACTAATTCCAAACAGTTTGGGATTTTGGGAACTGGATTTGAGATTGCTATTAACCTATCACACACCATTCCTGTCAACTTTTGAGGACTTGCACGCACAGACAGAGGCTTTTTAAGTGAAAAACGGAACAAAAAAAAAAATCCCCCATTATAAATTACACCTCGATTATGGGGAAGCTGCTGATATGATGATTCCAGGGAATTCCCTCAATGCCTGATCTCATGTATGATTTTGAAATAGTTCATGTCACTCCAAGGGAAGTTTATAGCACATATTTAAGTTTTGGCAACAAACAGAGCAGTTCTGTTGCATTTGGAGACATTGCACTGCTTTGATGCTCTGTATCAATAACACAAATTCTGATAGAGTTCCTAAAAATCAGAATACTTTGAAACTCCTGGGCATGCTGTCCTTATTAATCCACATCACCGCTCATAAAATAGTAACATTCCAGTTTTTTCCTCACTCCAAAGTAGCCTGGAAGCCCCAGCATTTTTCCATAAAATCCTCACAGGTTGTGAACTGTAACGAAATCATTTTTCTGCTGCATTCCCAATGATTTGGTAACTGATACTCTGACACCTGCATTTTACAGCAGGAATCTGAAGCCAGTCCTGACAAACTCCACTCAGACTTCTCAAGTCTTTAAACAATAAATCATTCCTCAGTCAAAAGCTTCAATATTTCCATATCCAACGTGGTGCTCATCACAGAGAAGCCCAAAAAAATCAGAAATAAACCCAGGCAAGGGGGTTGACAAGTCCAGTCAAACCTCACAATTCCAAAGCACTCACTTAAAAGCCCAATTTCCTGCCTTTGTAACAACTCCTGTATTTAGCATCCACATTTATAAGTTTAAGCAATTACTTCTTTTGATTTATATCACCTTGAAGTAGAAGGTTTTAAGGAGAAAAAAACTGAAGTGTGGTTGAATCCATATTTCTAGCTGGAAATCACCAAGACCTGGGGATTCCAGACTTCCCTAATCCAAACAATTCAACCCCAAAGTGGGGCTCCCTGTAAACGGGCATTAATTTTTCTCAACATAAATTTCAACCCAGAAAATTTTCAAACAAAACAACAAAAATCAACCATGAAACAAACAAAAAACACCACCATTCCTTTAGGATAATACTGTGATTTAAGAAAATTCTTTCTGAATGTAACTCATACCTTTCCTTCAAAGGCTTTACTGTTTCCAGCACAAACTAAGGAGTAGGTATTAAAACTAATTCTAAAAACTGGGCTTTTTTCGCACTAATAGTGAGAGCAACATCAACACTACCCAAGTATCAGAGTTGTGCAAATTTAAAAACTTTAAATTTTGTGCTCATCTTATAGAATCCCAGAATGGTTTGGGTTGGAAGGGATCTTAAAATGATCCCATGCCACCCCAGCCATGGCAGGGACACCTCCCACTGTCCCAGGCTGCTCCAAGCCCCAAATCCAACCTGGCCTTGGGCACTGCCAGGGATCCAGGGGCAGCCCCAGCTGCTCTGGGAATTCCATCCCAGTCCCCCACCACCATCCCAGGGAACAATTCCTTCCCAAGATCCCATGCACCCATAAATCTGATTCCCAGGCTCCAAAAGCTCCCATTTGCCACGACTGGGCTCCCCCTCTCCAAGAAGTGCCACCTGTCCCCTGCAGGGACATCATGGAAAATGTATAAAGCAAAGACACCCTGTTCCAGCTGTAACATTTGAGTCTCTCCTTCCATCAGTCTCTGGTTTTTCTGGAATGTCAATTCCCAGAAGAAGCTCCTGAGAGCTGCCTGTCACCTGCACCTGCAGCATCCAAGTGGGAAGTGATGTGCCCTGGCCACCAGAAAAAAAGCAGGTGACTTCCAAGGGATGCTGAAATGGGGCAGGGAGGGAAGGGATCATTCCAGCATTTCCTGAAGGATGCATAAACTACACCAAGGAAAACCTGACTGGATAATTTGCCATGGTTTGGTGTTGGGTTTGGATTTTCTTGCCTCTAGAGAGGTGCAGAGGGAGCATTCCACCTGAGGAAGGAGACTTGAATGTTTCTAAGGAAAGCTGATGATGGAAAATCATTAACAGGATCCAAACACCAAACACACAAGGAATTCTTCCAGGTTCAGCCAACAACTGCATTCTGGGAAAGAATCACCCCAAGTCCAGTTCATAGCAGAAATGTTAATGAAGTTCTAATCCCTGAAGGCTTTTAATTCTGCTGCAGTTTCAAACACAACTGTGCCCTGGTCTGGTCAGGGAATGTTCCCAGCTCCTAAGGACGTTGTGAACATCACAGCTGCAGACAGACACGACTGTCCTGCAATGCAAAAGAACCACGACCTCCTACAGAGTCACATCACCAAGAGACTGCGAGGCAAGAAAACAAACAGTGACACACAAACTCTTTATTTAAAAGTTGAGGCATCAACGAGCTTCAAAACTTCAGCATTGGGGTTTTAAAAGTGTTCTCAGTGAAAAGAACACCCTGCTTCATGCATGGCACAGTCAGGACTCTGGCAAACACGCATGTGAGGATGAGTCTTTTAACAGCCTGACTCTTCCCTGGCAGGCAGATGCCAAAAGAAGAGGGAAGAAGTTGGAAATGCCCTCCTGCCGTGATTGAAAACGCACTGACTGAGGCCTGTGTTCGGCTGTGGTGGGAAGAGATGCTCGAGAAGGGGTGCAAAGAAATGTTACCACAAAGAAATGTCACCCCAGCAGGACATCAAGGAGGGCAGTTGTCAAATGGCCCTCAAGCTGAAAGGACTTTCTGCTCCTACAGTGCTCAGTGAGATTGCCCAGAGCAGCTGGGGCTGCCCCTGGATCCCTGGCAGTGCCCAAGGCCAGGTTGGATTTGGGGCTTGGAGCAGCCTGGGACAGTGGGAGGTGTCCCTGCCATGGCTGGGGGTGGGAATGGATGGGATTTAAGGTCCCTTCCAACCCAAAGCATTCTGTGATTCCATGAATTTGGAGGAGAAAGTATAAAACAAGCAGAGGATCTGCCACCTGTAAGATGTTTGAAAAGACAACAAGAGCCACGTAACTCATCATTCTCATCACTGCCACGGAGCCCAACTTTTCCCCAAGTCCCTCTAGGAGTTTAAACCCTTACCAGAAGAAAAGAGCAATATTGTTTCTCGTGCTCCAAAACCACTGCAAAAAGCAGGGCCTTGGTGCAGAATGAGCAGAAAAAGCCCAAACCACCTGCTCCTGCTTTGCAGCACCAGTTGTTCTGCCAAGCAATGGCGACACTCGAGGCTGTGCTCTGCCAAAGCATCTGGGTTGAAAGCACCACGGTGTTGTTCTCTGGCACTGCTGGCCAAGCGAGCACAGAACGCCTTCCAAATGTCACTCCATCTCACACAGCTCCTCAAGACTTCTTCAGGAATTTGTGGGATTGCTACGATTTCTTAGCAGCTCCAGAGAGCCTGACCATGTCCTAACAGAAGGTGCCAGAGAGGACTTCCCTTCTTTTTCTGTCCCACAAAAGGGTAAGGGGAGACTTCCCAACATCTCTGCAAACAAAAGGCAGTGGACAGAAGCAGAAAAATTTCCTGTGCCATCATTTGTGAGAGGAAAGCATGGCAGGCTCTTCAGAGTGTCACAGCACTGGCCACCTTTGGCCAACTGGCCAATGTTTCAAAACATCAGCAAGGATTAAAGGATTTTGCCAGGGGAGGTTCTGATTGGATATTAGGAAAACCTTTCCCTGCAGGAATGGTCATTGGGATGAGCTGCCCAGGGAGGTGGTGCAGTCCCTGTGTGTGGGAGTGTTCAGGAGGAGTCTGGATGTGGCTTTGGGGACAGGGTTTGGGGTGATGCTGCTGCTGCTGGGTGATGATCTTGAATATCAATGTTTAACAACATTATCTTAATACTGATGTTTAATAACTTTTTCAGTGAAGAAATTCCTCCTGTGTCCAGCCTGAACCTCCCTGGGCACAGCTCGAGGCTCATCTCATCCTATCCCTCGTTCCCTGGGAGCAGAGCCTCCTGTTCCATGGAAAGCTCAGACAGCACAGCTATTTTGTGTTCCCAGCTACCAGGATTTCATTCCTGAGGGCCAAAGGCACATGAGGCACAGAGTCACAGTTGGAATTTCCTGGGCTTGTCCCTTCCCTTGTAACTGTGCTGAGCACCCCAGAAAGGGGTGGAGGAGAGAGAGTCCCTGACCCTCCAAACCTGAACACAGCCATGTTTCTCCATGGAGCATCTTGTCAAGATGCTTTCAAAAACTTCCTGAGGCATTTCTTGTTTTCCAAAACTGAGCAGGTTCCTATCTTTGAATAAGGAAAGGCCTCTGTTGGAGGTGCCATTAATCCAAAGGTGCAGTACCTGTCTAATTACCTGGTCTTTGATGAAATTCAGACGATTCATTAGGAGCTGATGTTGAAAGGAGCCCAAATCGCTTTGTTTAAGTAGCAGCTACCCAGACTTGCTCAGAAGACACCAATTCACTTTTCTCTAAATTGATCAAAAGGCTTATCCAGGAGGGAGATTAACCATCTTCCTAATGGGTTCCTGCAGCTTCTTGGGAAGACGGAGCTACTGCTAATCTGTTATCGAGGATAATGTGGATTTTTGATGGCAAAAAGATACTGCTAATAAATTCAGATCTTTGGGAAAAAGTGTGACACAAAGTCAAACAGCAAAATACTGTGGTAAAATACTGTAACCAATGTGGAAATACTGAGCAAGTGTATCTGTGCAAAGTGTATTTTAGGGCAGGAATTGTTCCCTGGGAGGGTGGGCAGGCCCTGGCCCAGGGTGGAATTCCCAGAGCAGCTGGGGCTGCCCCTGGATCCCTGGCAGTGCCCAAGGCCAGGCTGGACACTGGGGCTTGGAGCAGGCTGGGACAGGGGCATGGCGTGGGAATGGGATGGGATTTAAGGTCCCTTCCAACCCAAATCATTCCATGATTCTGTGAAAGCAAGAATTCCCTTCCCTTCTCCACCAACCTCTTCCCAGAAAAGCAGAATTTTCATTCATGTTATACAGGCTATAATTAACGGAATTACAGGACACAAATGACTCCTCAGGTATCTGAATATCCACTGAGTGTTTACTCAAATACCTGCAGCCAGAGTGAAAGCCTTCAAGTGCAAAGACGTCACTACGGATCTGGAAGTGTTTTGAACCCAAATCCCTGCTCCAGACGAAGTTAGCTCCCAAATTCTATTTCAGGAAACTGCCTTCTATTGAAGAAGTGGAGTATTCAGCTGGCTCCGTTTTGGTGGCACTTTTTCTGAGCAGAGAAGTGTCAGAATTTTTGCATTTGGATGGCAGCCTATAGAGCCTGGATTTCTCCCAAGAAAAAATGAAGTTGCGCTTCTTGCCTTCCCCTGGAGCTCCACATGCCTCCAGACATAAAAGAAAACACCAAACAAACAAAAAACACAACAACTACTTTTTGCCTTTCTCAGGATCCAAACAGTCGTTGCCTGGGGCCTTCTGCTACCAGAATCTTTGTAGGGAAACAAAGCTGAGCACAGAATTTAAGCTGAAGGTGTAGAATCCTAACTTGAAAACTGACCCGTTGATTTGGGTGTGAAACAGACCTTTTTTTTTGGGAGGAAAATCTCTTCTTTAGAAGTCATGAAGACTCCTGAAGTCCATGAAGTCAGCCCAAGCCAGAGGACAAGAACAACTTCACAGATACACTTTCTCAGAGGATGGGAGAAAAGCTGAACTTTCGAAGGGGAAACCTATAGGAAAGCAACACAAAATTCTCCCAGGCTTTGTAAGTGAGAAGGAAGCAAAGGAATATTCCTGGAGATGCAGGTCAGGAAAAAAGAAGTCATATTATGGTTTGCTTTTCTGCTGTTCGTGGGATTTGTGGAAGCAGGTAGAGAGGTCAGGCAGACAGGCTTCAAGATGGTGAAGAAGAAGGTTTTATTTACAAGAAGTTCTTTTTATACACAGTAATAAACAATTGTCTATTGGCCAAAGACAATCCACCCCCAAAGACCTATTGGTTATGGCTTGTATACCTCTAACACAAAACACAGAGATTAAGAAAGGACAGTTTATCTATATTCTCCATGAGAGAGAAAGGAAACTCCTAAAACACTGCAACTACATCATATTTATATATTATGTATACATAACAAAAGACAGAACAACCTTTGACAAGAGGGAGAAAACGCAATTTTCTCCTGAGACATCACAAGTCCAAAGAGAAAGGAAAAAGGATTTATGGACTAGTGGACAACAGAGGAATTGACAGCAGAGGAAGCACGGAAGCAGCAGCTGTGAACCCTGGATGCAGCAGGGCTGATGAAGATTTGAACCAGGATTGTGATCCACGGTGTCTGTCCAGCGCGAGGGCAGCACGGCACCCCTGGGAGCAGCGCTGTTCCCAGTCCCTGCTGGGAATTTGTGACAGCCAGCAGCTTCCAGGAGCCCTTCCCACCAGGCAGGGCTCAGGGAGCCACCCAGCTCTGCAGGCCAGGCCAGTGAGCTAGCACAGATCAGTGCAGCTCCACGGGATGGGCTCTGGAGGATGGGAATGCTGCACGGGCTAACAGGGAAAAAGCTCTTTTTGGCTGGGAATTTGGGCTCTCCAATCTCCTCTGGCCACATCTGCTCCTGCAGCTCTCTGCTGGCACAGTTTACACATCGTGTCTCCTACTTGAGACAGCCTCCTTCCTATTAGTGAAAATGGCAAAGCAGGAGAGGCTCGGTTGTGAACTGAATTTTGTAAAATCCTGGGATGTGAAGGAGGGAAAACACAACAAAACCATGGACCAATAGCTGCACTGCTCACCTCAAGATTTTGGGCTGTGACCCTGTTTCTTTGCAAGGTTTAAAAGAGGATCGTGCTCTTATCCAACAACTTGTCCACGTCCAACCCAGGGCCATGAAAGGTCAGGAATAATCAGTTGATTGTGAACACCACCAATGACAAAACACAAGATCTTCATGAACTGGTCCAAATTAAATCACACAAGACTAACTTATATTTTTTTCAGTTATTTATTTATCTATCACAGTTACTTTCATGCTGGGATCAAGTTTTCCTTCAACATCTCAGGGTGCCCAGAGCAGCTGGGGCTGCCCCTGGATCCCTGGCAGTGCCCAAGGCCAGGTTGGATTTGGGGCTTGGAGCAGCCTGGGACAGTGGGAGGTGTCCCTGCCATGGCTGGGGGGGCACTGGATGATCCTTAAGCTCCTTCCAACCCAAACCATTTTGGGACTCCATGATCTCAATATGCCAATTTTGAAAAACTGCATTTTGGAGAAAACTCCAGGGATGTGAACGTTTAAGCCTAAAAAGAAACACTGGCTTATTTATATCCCCTTCTGAGCCTCAGCACCAGAAATACACTCAAACTGCACACTGTGGATCCAGCACCGGACTCAGGGAAGTCTCCAGCACTGTAAAATGATTCCCTGAGTTTACAGCTGAAAGTTTTAGAAAGGTCTAACTTGAGAAAGAAGAATAAATCAATTACCCGATTATTGGGTTTTTTACAGTCTTTAAGGAGCTAACACAGAGCCTACCTAAAGCATCATATTAACAGAAATATCTGGAACACACCTAAAGTGAAGCTGTAAATGGAATTATGATGGACATCGGCTGCTTTTCAGATATTTTGATAAACTTCAGTAAGTGAAATATTTCCAAGGCCTAATTCCCACTTTTATTCCAAACTAGCACAAAGCCTCTGGATTACTTGAATGTACAAAACTTGGTAAATATATTTGGTGGAGTTTTCTTAATTTATTTCATTTTTTATAAGCTGATCTAATACATGTAAGCCATTATTTCACACCTACATGAAGATAAAAACAGTTTTCTATTCAACCCCACTTGTGGGGAAGGATCTGATTTCCTGAGAGGCATTAAGAACAAATCAGAACTCAACAAAACAGGTGAAATCATAGATACTTTTACCAATATAGAAAAACTTGGAGATTCATTCCATTTAGGAATCTTCATGACCTTGGAGGAGCATGAATATGGATGACAATTAAAAAAACATGGCTGGATCTTCATGTATTGCCAGAAACAGTTTATTTTTCTGGAGTGGTGAGGCAGTCCTGAGGAATTGTGGACTTTAATCACAGTATTATAATATTTTTCTCTTTTTAAAAGCCTCACTGACGACACAGCCAGGTAAGAATGAAGCCAACCTCCCCCATGTTTACAAACAGCATCCTTCTATTTATTTCCTGGCACAGCACATCTGCTGATCCCTCTACATCACATCTGAGGGAGCACAAACAAGTGGCAAGTTCACCCCAAAATACTGAGCTCAAATAGGCAAGATGCACAAATATTAAAATTTTCTGTGATTTTTGTAAAGAAAAGGTGAAGTGTTGGATGGTTTGAGGTTGGATTCTCTGTTCACAAAGTGGATTCAATGAGATAAAATAGAAGTTGAGAGTATGCACAAAAAGAAATCACAAGATCTAGAATTAACCAGTAAAAGAAGAACTTAATGCTCTGCTTGTACCCTCATTTTTTTAAGGGATCTCTAAGAACCAATTTGTTAGGAAAATGCAAGCACCAACAGATTCCCACGGGGAAGGAGGAAATCAAGAACAAATCTCTCTTCTATGTCTGGAACAAAACTGTTGCCACCTGTTCCACCTTTCCAGCAAAGATGTTCAACAGCTGGCTCTGCGTGCAATAAAATCCAATCTCGATCCCCAACCATATTTTGGGATTTAACTCAGCCAAATGTCACCAGGGGTTAGGTGTGAGTGGCAGTGAGTGCTGAGCCTCAGGAACCAGGCTTTTCCCTTGGGCTGATGGATCCATGCTGGGCTGGGTATTCCCTGCCCTTCCCAGGACAGCTGGAAGGTCAGAACTTTACATCTGATGTGTCACTCCGAAAAAATAAATTATGTTTCTTGCTCTCTAATCTAATCACTGTCCTTAACAGCTTATCAACAAACGTGGTTTTGAGACTGTGGCGTCACAATGGAAATCTGAGAGTGAAACCTTCTCAGTTTTACATTTTCCAAATTAATTGTGCTCCTAAATCCAGCAGGGTTTAAGTAAACCCACTGAGATGACGTCTGAACTGCACCCATGGCATCAGGGGGCTGACAAATGTGTCCTAAAGCTGCCTTATGGAAATACCCAAACTATCCATGGAGAGCTGATTGCATATTGAGACATGGAAACTCTGGTAAAACCTGATGAGAGGAACTTCCTCCCCTGCGTGCAACCAGGAAAAAACTCTGTCATCAAGCTGAGCACAGCCTGGGTTTTTTTTTTTTTGACAAGCTGGGAATCCACCAGCTTGATCCCAGTTAGGCATCAAGCAAACACAACATCTGGGCACCACTGCCCGCAAGAGAATTTGATAAAAACATTAAAAACAACACATCAAGGGATGGATTGAATAGAACAGGAAGAATCAGCCTGACTAGAAAAAGAGAAATACAAATCTTACAAGTCATAATGTCCAATTTCAGCATGATTTAGGAACAACTTTTGTCCAGTTCTTGCTTCTCACCTGCCTGATAAAGTGTTATAAATGGAATTCTTACCAAGAACTACCAGGTACTCAGGCCTGGCTGTTCAGGGAGCCATCCTATGGTGTCTCTCTGTATTTTAAAACCTAACCCCAAAGGAGCCAATATTGCAATTTTTAATCTGAATTTTACTTTTTCTTTGTCCAAAATCAAATTTTTCACAAGTCTACGTGAGTCCTTCCTGTTAGAAATCATCAACAGAAATAAATTTCAGCCTTGCAATAAAGAAGTCTCCTCACAACTTAAAACTTCACTGGAAGTTACCTCAAAGGGTTTTTAAAAGAGGGCCACATGCGCTGAGAGACAAAATGAATAGAAATTACTTTTCCAGTATATTAAAACTATAAAGATTTTCTGGTTTAGAAAAGCCTGTTCCTGAATAAGGAAATCAGCATCCTCCACCAGGCTATAATTCCATGCCAAAACCACGGAACAGGATTTTTGTTTCCTCTCAGATGAGGGCTGAGGCTGCAAACTTCAATTTTCAATATCACAGGTACTGAGCCATTCTGGAGAAGGGGAAAAAAAAAAACCCTTTTCTTTTAAATAGGCAACTTCTTTTTAAATATGGATGCACGAATCTAACTTTAGCTGTCCAGGTTTTCACATTCCTGCTCTCAAATACAGAAAGTAGAGCATTAATTTAGTCTGTTGACTTCAAGGTTATCATTCATTGAGGTCAATGACTCCACCTCTGAAAAGCAGAACTTCCACTTTCAATCTGAGAAGTGCTGCCATTCCCGCCTGCTTTGTCACAAAAACTCCCAGGCAAACCAGCACCAACCCCTCCTGCAAAGGGATTTATCCATGGAAAACCAGGGGTTAACGCTGGGAACATCCAAGCCCTAATTAGCTGCTTGGACAATTAAATCAGCAACTAAAACATCAGGAATAGATGTGAGAAGCATGGCCCAATTTTCCATTTTCATTGTATTCTTCCATCAAACAAACACCTGGACGCTTGCAGGTCCTTGTTGCTCTAAACTCAACCCAATGCAGGAATTCCCAAAAGTCTTTCCTCTGCATTTGTTGTATTTTAATAAGGAATACAGCTGGGATAGACAGGTATCTGTGTGAGAACTATCTCATTGCTCTTGCAGTATCCTTATTGAAAAGTATTGGCTTGGCTTTTTTTCTTTTCCAAAAATGACTTTTTTTAACATTAAGAGCAACCTGAGCACCTCCAATGTTTTACCAAACTTGAATATAACATTATCACATTTCTTTGGTTCTCAACATCTCTGGTGCATCCAACATAATTCCATGTTGATGAGAATAAGTTGATGTAACATTATGTTACTCTGTTTTCTTACAAAGGTTACAAAAAGAAGCTTTGAGCTCTTCAAAAGCTTAAAAATCAGACAACTCAGTATTTTTAGATCCATATTCCTTAGGCTTCAGCTAACTATGGAAGACAAAGCCAGAATGCTGTTAAAAAACCAAAAGATTTTTATAAGGAATCTCCACAAAAAGAGGAAAAAAGGACCAACCAACCACTGAGTTACACAGGAGCAAGACAAGATGCAGCGATAACTTTGCAAACACCAACTTTTAAACCTAAGATGAATCCCTGCCTGCAGGAACCCAGCACAATTCCAAATTTGATGCTACCACACCATAAAAAGTGAACATAGGTGGGATGTTTGACCATCAGCCTAACTACACCCAGAACTGCTGGGTTCCTTCTTTTCCCAAAACACCCTAGAGAGACTTGCAAAGGACAAAGTGAAAAATTCCCATTCTGAAAACACTTTTTTGTCACAAACCACATTCTGAGGCATTACCTGCATTACCACAACACGCCTGAAACACAAACTTGGCTTCTCCTGCAAGGAGTTGAACTCCAGCTTTGCTTATTACAAAGTGTGTCAGGGAAAAGCGGAATAGATCCTAAAAATCTACAAGTAAATATGGAATTGTAGAATCACTAAGGCTGGAAAAGACCTCAAAGACCACCAAAGACCAACCACTACCCAGCCCTGCCTGCTCCATCACTAACCCGTGAACTCAGGTGCCACATGCACAGGTTTCTGAACACTTCTGGTGATTCCCAACTTCCCTGGGCAGCCCCTGCCAAGGCCTGAGCACCCTTTCCATGCAGAAATTCCTGCTGCTGGCCAAGCCCAGCCTCCCCTGGCCCAGCCTGAGGCCGTTCCCTCTCCTCCTGTNGGGGCCAGCCGCTGTCCCCAGCTTCCCCAGGGTTTTTCCCAGCTCTGCCCAGCCTGCAGCTCCATGGGGTCCATGTGGCCTCAGCCCATGATCCAGCCTGTCCAGACCCCTCTGCAGAGCATTCTCGCTCTCCACATCCACACTCCTGACCAAACTGGTGTTGCCCACAAATTGTGTGAGAGTGCACTCGATCCCCTGCTCCAGATCGTCGATAAAATGATTGAAAATCTTTCAGTTCTCCGCACGGCATCTTAAAGTGCCCTTTTGCTGGGTGCCCTACATATTATACAGGGCAAAAAGAGAAGTCAAACGTGCTGCAAATTTGTTTTTCTGGTGAGTCAAATTGGAAAGTAACATTTAATATCCCCATTTCTTCATATTTTCACTTTTTTTTTTTTTTTTTTTTAAAGCAGTGGACCTTAAACATGTCTGTGTTTTCTGCTGAAGTGGCAATCTAAAATTCAAGTATTCCATAGTAGAAGAAGTGAAAAAATCCCGTTCCTTAAGGGGATTGTTTCCCCAGTTATGCTGTGGTTAATTGTAGGGGTTTAGAGCAGGTCAGCTTCCCGGACAATGAAGTGATGTCCATGAGAACAAAGAATTTATTGACCCTGTAGAAACTTTCACCCTTTAACCAAAGGTAATTTAGACATCATCAGGCACCTCTGATCAATCACCCTCAAGAAACATTCTTGAAAATACAAGAGAACCATCCCCAACAACCACAAAACCTCTTGATTTTGGGCCTGAGCCCTCCCCAGCTACTTTGAACTTGAGAATGAGATCAGCAGAGTCACCAAATGACTCTTGCTGTTACTGCACCAGAAAATAATCACAGGACAGGTTCTCATTTTAAGGCCTGCAAATCTTGTTCATTCTCAGAACCTCAGCACACCAAGCCTGGCTCTCCTAATAAACAGAAAACTGCAAATAAATCTGACTTGTCTAAATTCCAACACATCCGAAGCATAAAGGTCTTTGCCCTCTTTTTCAATCTGTATTTATCAAGGGACTTGTAAATAAAGAATTTGGGCTGCAGAAGACAGAATTACCACTTAAATTTCAAAATCCATTCCTATTCTGCAAGCTCATAATTCTACAAGCTCGACATCATCGAGAATACTGACCAAAACTGAAAGTGCTTAAGTTGGAAGTTTTAAATCAGATTAATGTATTGCAGTATGAAACTGAATGCTCTCAAACACTGTAACACATAAGGTACTATTTCATGACATTATCTCTCCTTTCAGTTGTGGGATGAATATTTTTAAAGCTTTCAAAACATTTTCTCAATATTTAAGTTCTATTTTAATCTGTCACTGCCTACTAGACAGAGCTCCCCAAATCTGATGGGACATCAATTTTGAGACTTTTAATGCTGCTCCTCTAGATTTAGATATTTAAAACCAATGAAATATCCCTTTGGAGTAATTTTTCCTTCTCCTCTTCTTTGCCCAACCTAATTTTAGAATCCTTTAGACCCACTTTGACTCGAGCTTTCAGCACACAACTCACAAACCTCGGAGTGGAATGATGTTTGGTTTTCACAGAATGAAATCTCCACTTCCAGCATCTTGGTCCTAATCCAAAGGCTCCATGTAAATATACCCTCCAAAGCTGTTTATGCATGAACAGCTGATGCAACTGAAAACTGTCAATCACGAGATGAGCTGGATGCACACGTAAATCTACCCAGCTTTTTTTTTTTTTTT
>VZTX01030113.1:17522-88582 GCA_013400915.1 Pardalotus punctatus | reverse complement strand
CAGAAAAGCAAACCATACAATGGGGATCATAAGAATTCAGAAAAATATTGCAACATTTCACATTCTCCTGCATATATTGTATTATCAGAATTTCTTCTGAAGAATGTAATTTAGTTTCCCATTACAGATAATTGGAATGTGTTTTGTCTCAATGAAATGTCCAGCCAAATGAAACACTGAAGAGCATGATGAAATAGAAATCAAAGCACCTAATAGGTCTTCCTGTCACTGCTCATGGACATACTCTGCATTCACTCTTTTGTAATTCACTGTCTTTATACATGCAACTTGAAAATAGCTCAGGCCATGCTAATTCGTAGTTGTTATTGGGTACAGCGTGCCTAATAGTGACAGAAATAACAATGAAAGCAATTTATTAATAAAAATTACAATAAATTATTTTAATGACAATGTCACCACACCATACTGTGCTTCTCCAAAGCAGCACATCTCCCAGAAAATAAATAAGCACAGTTCAAATGTTATTCAAGCTATTCCAGTGAGATTTCATCTGGCTTTTTTTATCCCACACACACTTCTTCCCTCCCCGTGAGCATCTTCCCTGCAAGATCTCATTTCACTCTTCTGTCTAAATAAATGCTCCAAGGATAAAGACATGCAATGCCTCACCTCCACAGGCACAGGCCAGGGAATTCCTGTAGTTTAACTTTGATTCCACATATGGTTTAGCCAGAAGGTATTCTTATCTAGTTTGTTCTACCAGTTATGGAATATTTTCAGTATCAGACCATCTTCTGGTTCTGTCTTTTATTAAAAACCCACGGAAGCACATGAAACATTCAGGTGCACAGCATATGCTAAACCAGGGAAACGTGAGGAGAGGCAACATTGCTGACTTTAAAAAATAAAGGAGAACATGAAAAACAAATCACATGCTACCAACTACTCCTTTTATTTTTCTTCTTACATATAAAACATTACTTATGAGTACCATAGTTTTGGTTTAAACTACTGTCAAAACAGACTCAATCCCAAGAACAGCATTTCATTCACTGACACAGGAGATTTCTCTAGGAGAACTACATGAAGCAGTTCCAAGGCTCAAGGCACACCTGGAGATTCAGATAAAAGAAATGAAAGGGAATTGTGTGAGATGTTCCCGCTCCCAACACAGGTTATTACAGGTGTGCCTGAGTGCTGTTTGTTTTAGGGCCACCCTGCTCCACTCTGCAGCTGTAGCCCTGTTGCTCACCCCCAGCAGGAAAAGGAAGATAAGGACTAGGCAAAGGACAGTGACCCTGAGGATCATCATCTCCTGGAACATTACATGAGCCCTACAGCCTCTCAATCCTTCGCTATTTCTTATTTTGAAATAATTTCCTCATCACTTTAAGAGAAATTATGCCCTCTACATACCCACTAAATACTATTAAAGCAATAATAGCTTAATCACTAAATGATAGCCATGATTTTGCTACAAGCTCTGTCAAACCCTGGCTGCACTGACCCAATGAGCCTCTGAACCCATCACCTCCAAACACAGCAGACACCTGCATAAACCTGTGTCCTGAAGTATTGCGGGAAATGTTTCATCACCAAGACAGCCAAAACTGTGTGACAGTGCCATTATTTTTCCACACAGGAGTCAGACAGCCCTTGAGTTAGTTTTCTTAATGGTTTGGATTGCTACAGACCCTTTGCTCCAGAGCAGGAATGTACTGTCCAAACACCACCTCCTATGCACTTAAGATTCTTTAATCTGTAAAGCAGTAAGTTAAATTAAAACACTATTTTTATTGGACATGTGGTTATTATCAAGATCTGATAACTGACTGACTTGCAATATACCTCCACTTCTCAGCGTTGCCGTGCTTTGCAGTACCTGATGACTTCTTTCCGATGTTCTGAAGAAAAAGCACTTTCACTGTGATTGAAGGAGGAAATTTGGCAATGCTGAAATTGCTGACTTGAGTGTGGGTATGCAAAAGGAGAACCACACTCTTTCAAGTTCTAGAACAATGTTAAGCGGCAATTAACAAGTCAGTATTAAGAGGTGATGTCCATCATCACTCTAATTAGGTTAGAAATAATGTAATGTATTTTCCCCCTTCTATGAAAAGCTGCACAAGAACTCACGTGAGCTTCTTCACAACTGTTTTTTTCCAGGAACAGTGGTAAAGCAAGATTTTCTTGTCAATAGCACTCATAATAACAACAGAATAAACCATGGACAATTGCCAAAATGACTATTAACACTTCCACAGAGCTGCAAGGAAATACATAATGCTGATGTCAGTGGAGTCAAGAGATGAAAATATTGTGCTAAAGAATAACCTCTACAAAATGTACAACTGAGGAAATACTGACGTTTGGAATTCACAGTTATTTAGTGTTTTCCAAAACAGAGCATTCAATAAACCACTGTGTAGTATAAACACTGCATTCAAAGGTAGAATGAATGCAAAGTTAGGTCTCAGATGTATTGGCCAGACCCCAGGGGAGAGGGGAGAATGAATGGCAACATCCCCTCCAAACAGGAAGAGCAGGAATTTGGACAAGCTCTTGTGACTGAGTCCCTGTTGTTGCTACAGTTGTTTATAAAGCTCCCAGAAAAAAGACAAAGATGAAAAGCCAAATTGAAGGCAGTAAACCGGGTTCAGTCAGAATCTCACTGAATCACCGTGACTTGCTTCAGCATCCCTCTGGTTTAAAATCCTCTGTATCACCCAATGATAAAACCTGTAACAAAAGCTTATCTTTTTTGAAGCAGACCACAAATGCCTCTTACCACTTGCTCCCTCATATTTTACTATGGCCCCAATGGCTTACAGTCACACCAAGGTGAGTTTGCAGGTAGATAATACTGTCTGTATTAGACAAGTGATATAATTTGAAGGCCCAAAAAGGTTTCTGGACACAGAAGACCTTTTTAAACCAGGGACTGGAACACTGCTTTTGTATCCTGTTCATGCATTCCTTTGCTGTAAAATACCTGCTCTTCTAGAGAGTTCACAGATGTCCAGCCTATGATGTAAGCCCAGCATTCTGACTCTTAAGAAGGCCTGCACCCACTTTCAGTAATCAGTATGGCCCAGCATTGCCAAATGTTCAGCACCACAAATTTCTTGCCTTTAAATCTCTCAAGCCTGACCAAGCAGCAGCTCTCTCTGGGCACAGGAGCACTGCCATACACCCCGAGTGGCACAGGACATTTAAAGCTAAATTCCACAGATTTGTGTTCAGGGGGACTGGAAGCAAACTGACAATCCTCCTTCTCACAATGGCATTCTGCATCCTGCTCAGAAGAAATGCATATCTTTCTACTTCCCAGTTAGGAAAACCAGGAATTTGTGCCCTGAGCAGAAAAATTTAGCCAAGAAACAGCCAGACTGCTGTTTTAAAGAGAAAATCAGAAGTCAGTAGCAGTGTGAGTCAGTGAGATATAGGAAATAATAGTCAGTACAAAAAGACAAGAATTTTAAATGACAGCTTTCACTGACACTTTCTGTACCTTTTTTAAACACTACCCAGCTGAGAACTCAGTAGGGTGTGGGGAGGTTTTTTTTGTTGTGTGTGTCAAACGTCTTGAACAAGATACTGGGTCTTGGCCTCTACACCATAGACCTCTACACGCAATAATTACTATAAAATCTGTTATTAAGAAGCATTAGTAGACTCATGTGTCCTGGGGTGATGTTATGATACTTGTATTCCCTAGCGTTTACATATGTGCTTAGAAATGAGGTCCTGTAGCTTTAAGTGCATCCAGCAGCCGAGAGAAACTGCCGGGCGCGGGTTGTTTTGAAAAAACTCCCACAGGCCTATTGCTTAGTCTAGCCTCGCCACTCTCGGTGGTTGCTGCTAGGTTTTTTTTTTTTTTCCTTCCCTGGGATTTTGGTTTTTCTCCTTTTTTTGTCCCCGTTCTGGATTTTTGCTATTCTGGACTGTTTTCTTTTTCTCGCCTGAGAAACCAAGAAGCCCCCAGAGGACAGTAGACAAGAATTCCCCAGGGAGCCACCGGAGCAACTCCACCCGGCTCTCGGGGGATCCCCGGAGTGGGGGAAGCTGCATCTGAGGAAAAGGACACTAAAGTTCTTCAGTTGTTTACCCAGGTTTAATAATTTGGGTTTGTTTTTTTTTCCCCTCTTTCTCCCTTTCCCCTTCCCCTTGTGCCTTGCAGGGCACCCTGAGTGTGTTATTAAATAAACAGTTGGGTTTTTTTTATTTTTTCCACTTTCATCCAAGAGCTTCTGTTGTGGTGGGGGAGGGGGTGTCAGAGGCCTTTGCTGGGGGAGGCTTTTTATTCAGAGTGCTTCCTACCTGGAAAATTTGTCTCTAACCTGGGACATCATGTTTTTAAATCTGAAAGATGCAATACAGATAAGGGATCAGGTTGGCCCATATTGCAAAGAAATTCTGAACAAATTCAGCAATAACATTCTTACACACTTTTTAGCTCATTTCATGCACTGGACAACTGGTGAAAAAACGGGTTAAGCTTAGACAGATGTGCTGCTTATTCCAGTATCAGCATGTTCAGGGGATTTCTTAGGCAACCTGCTGGAAATACTTTGGTAAGACAAAGTAGGTGACCTAAATGTCCATGTTTTTGCTTTAACAATAGCAGATATTTATATTTTGTACTGTTTACCTTTGTCATTGTAACATAAGACTTTGAAACAAGGTGAAGTTGAAATGGCATTTCTGAGGAATAATAAATTGCAGATTAAACCTACAGTGTTACATGGGGAGGGGAGCATTCAATATATCTTTGATGATTGCTGGAAATAGAAGATATACCTTTGCATAGGGTATATTTTTACTCCTATGATGAATCATTCTGAATCCAGTGTCTGTGTACAGTCTAGCTGGACAGCCTGCTCTCCAGTTACATAATCAGAACTCAGAGATAAGTCAGATAAAAATTAATGTTCTCAAATAATACTGCGTCACTTGAAAGGGGGCGGGGGAGGGTGTTTGTGTTTAAACATACAGGGATTTGTTTTCTTTTTAACTTTTTTAGGAAAAGTATGGGAAATATTAAATGAGCAAATACAAATAAAGTACACTGACTCATAAACTAGTATCAATGCTCCATATTCTAAAAATGTTTAAGGGTGTCTGCAGCACATCTATATATAGTATGTATTTCTATAAAGGGATACAATTATCACCATTTTTCCTATGTCAAAACCTGATAGGAAATTCATGTCTCATTTAAACGTGCTGGTTTAAGAAGTTCAAGGTTTTTCTTTTGGCTATGTACAAATATACTCTGAAATGTCAGGACATGAGGCAGTATTAACCCTTACAAAACTAATAAATACATTCTGAACAGCCTTGGTGAGCTACACATAGTGTTCACTCATTTCATAAACCCTTTGATAACTTCTGGAAGGAAACGGCATTGAATTACAATTGCCCAAAGAAGATACAACTGGTGGCAATGAAAAGTATTTTTGTTGTCTGCTATAAACATATAAAACATAATCAATTAAATATTCCAGGCTTGCCATTTATTTACAAGTGAATAGGGAGATTATTTTAAAGTAACAGACAATAAGCAACTGCTTTCTATGCTAAAAATTTTTATGCAAGGTGAAGGAGAAAAAGTGAAGGTCATGTTTTGTGTTGCAGCTAACAAGAAAGGTTCAGTTCTTTTATTATGAACAGAGAGGATTTAAAAATGAGCATTACAAGCAGTATAAAATACAATCCTCTAACAGACAGAAAAATTATTTCTTTATGCTCCTAGCAAATCTTTTTGATTCTTACAAAGAAGGAAGGTTCTTGATGACTTTGAAAGAGCGGTTAATACCAGGCACAGCAGAAAACCTTTTTTTTTTTCTCTCCTCAAAAGAAGGAAATTTTCAAGGCACAGAACCCATTGTTCTACCAGTGAATACTGAATAACAATGCACCTGTCTTTTAGAAACATCATCATCAAGCTGGTTTGGCAAAGGGACACAAAGAAATCCATCCATGAGAACTGCTTATGTAGAGCCAGGTCAGGCCTTGGGATGCTGCCATCGGAGGAGCCCAGGGAAGGCGAACCTCGGAGGAGTGAAGGTGGATGGGCAGCTGTAACCAGCAGTGGAGTTATGGTCCCTCTGTCACTGCAGGGAGCTCAGCTTGTCCTTAGTGACTTTTCCTTCTGAAACCTTCTGCTGGGTACTTCCAGAAAGCATTAATTTAGTTTCCCCATGAGCAGTTCAAAATTTGATTGAAATGTGTTTTTGGAAGATGAAAGGAGAGTTGTTGGTGATTTCTCAGCCTCTGCCTTCTGCAAGTCCAGTTCAAGGTGCTATTTTGATTCACTATATACATGGCAAAACCAGGGTATTATTTTTTCCTGATCCCTAGAACCATGCACTTTAAACCAGTGAAATACTTACAGTAATCTAAAACGTCTGAGAATCAAGCAACGTCTCTTCAGCGTGGGGTAAATTCATACAACCTATATGGCTTCCCAACATAACAAAATAATACTGGAGCTATTTTATAAAGATGTTGACATTGTTCTAGAGAAATATATAATACCGGTTAGTTCTATTCTTTACCAAAAAGCCCATAATCTTGCTGGCTTTTAGGTATTCTTAGTGTAAGGCAATTACTGACTGTAGTGATGTAAATTTAAAAAAAATTAAATAAGGACATTACAAAATATCTTTTCCCTGAAAGGAACCAGCAGCCAGAAGAGCAACTGGATCTCTGGCAATCAGTTTGTGTTACAACCTGTAGTAACAGTATTTTCCTACATTTCATCCTACATGTTAGTACAGCTTGTGTCTGCAGGCAGCTCTGGGATACAGTAGGCCTTGGAATTGAGAAGAACGCACAAGTTTGGGAGAGGAAGTGAACACACTACATCAAATTGAAATATTTAAGTACACAAAACAGTTGGCATAAACCATTCAGAGGTAAACAACATTCTACTGAAGCTGTTAACACCGTCACTGCAACTATTTTATTTGTGATATTTACAGATCACAAAGAGCCCTTTTATTGCCTCCCATCTCTAATATACAAATCCAAACCTCACTGGTAGCATAACTAATGTAATTAGCTCACTACCATTCTTCTCGCCCTACATCAACTACATCTAAAACGGAAGACAATCTTTCTCAAACCTCATCCTAATCTTTTCTCTGTTCAAGTTCAGATATTGATTGAATCTAATCTAATTGAGTTGTGTCACCTCACAAGGTAGTAAAGCAGAACATGGGGAACACTTGCACTACGAACATCATTAAAAAGATGGTAACTCTGTTATTAGCTTTCTATTTGTTGGAGCAAACAAAACACTTGTCTGTAAAATAACAAACACATCCTTGTCTTCCATAATTTATTCCCAGGCTGCCATATTACAGAGGAACCTGCTAGACACTAGAAAGGGCTGATTACAAACACAGCCAAGATCACTTACTTGAAAAACCCACCCACATAGCAAAGGTGTGGGGAAGAACCTTTGCTGGAGCAAGTCACCTGCTCACCACAGCTGTAGAGGAACCAAAGTGTAAGAAACTGATTGTTCCCTTGGTACCACTGTGATGCATTGGCCTGTCCCTTCTGTTAGCAAGATCCAAAGTCTCTGTGGATTCCCCAGTTCCCCAAAGACTTCCTACAGCAATGGCCAAACCAGCCCAAATCAGACTGCTATCAACTGCACTGCAGTATAGGGATATTGTTGTGATTAGTTTTGGCATATTCCTCTTGGCCACTTGCTCCTGAGATGTCATTCTAGAGGAGGCAGAGATTCCCTGTTTTCTTCTGACAAAACTACTGGAGATTTGCTGCTGTGCTTCTCCTTGCTACCAGCCATTCCACAGAACCATTTTTTGTAAATGTTTTAGAACATTGCAATTAAATATTCACTGATGTTTGCTTTGAAACTGCAGGTATTCTTTCACCTGTCTAATTAATGCAGTGTATAGATCACAGGGGAAATTAAACTTCTGGGGCTTTTTTTATTGCCAAATGTAAACATATAAACTCATACCGTATGAGTCTTTTGTAAATTTTACTACATCACACCAGACTGTTAAATGAGTTGGATTTAAAAACGGGATTCCAAGAGATTAACTCTTTTTTTAAAAAATCACAGATCTCATCATGCAGCTGTAAAGAAAAAGCTCTTTGTTTCCTGTAACTGTTTCAGTTTCCAGCTGTTCCTCATACCTTTCACCCACGTTGGAGAGCTGAGGAATTATCCAGGTCTCCTCACCTCCAAGGCCTGGAACAGCACAGTCGTGCTGCAGTCACAAGTGAAGAGGGCACTGTTAGGTACTCAAGCCACCTCTTCTCTGAGTGACTTTGTTGCCTCAAGTGTCCAACTCTGCTAGGAAGATCGTTCTATGAAGTGTAACAGTATCACATACATTTGTCATAATGCTATATAGGCAAAGTATTATTTGTTTTAAAAAATTGAATGAAACTTCTTCAGCAAGTGATGATAATTCTTTTTGGGCTCTGTAGGATTCTTAGCAGTTCTTTGAATCACCCTCATTTCCCTTCTGTACTTAGCATTTGTGCAGCTCTTTACCCCAAAATTACTTCTGTTCATATATCCTCAAGCATTCATTGGTTTGTAAAATAATGTGGGTGAGGCTGATGTGAAGGCTTAGTTAGTCTGTGCAGGCTTTTGTGGCATCAGGAGCAATCCTTAGTTTATTTGCGCCCTTACATGATGGCACACTTTTATAGCTTTGTCTGCTCAGCATATTTCCCCTTATTCAACAAATGGCAAAGTCTCCTGCACAATCAGTTCTCATCAACACAGTGCCTCCTAGGTAGACAGCAAATATAATACAAGAAAATATACAACTTGCATCCTTTTTGACAACATATTTGTCTGTTAATAAAAAACCAGCTAGGAAAAAATCTGAATAAACCATCTGCCTTACAAAAATCAAGCCACACACTGGAAACAAGGAACAAACCCTTGATTTACATACAATGAAAAAACATTTTTTGAAGGCATTCAGGAGACGGCACCATGAAGATCAAAAATCAGAGGATATTGATGGTAAAGAAGGTGATATGTATGCACATGAGCTAACTCTGGACACTAGCATACAGTTCATACTCAAATATCATGAGAGTCTGGGTGTTTCTTGTTATAGGACTCTCTGAATAATAATTCAGATTCTCTACAGAATCTTCTAGTAGAGAAGTACACACTCAAGTTTCTCACAGCAAAAAGAAGAATAATCCACCTATCTATGGAGTGGCTGTATGAGACATAGGACATCAGTCCTATTAAAATGTTAATTTATCAATTATGTACAAGATGGAAGAAAGGACAAATAGACATTTAAAATTTGATTAGCTTTATCTACACTGAGCAGAACAGACTGCAAAATCCCCTGCTTTGTTTCACTTCAAGAAATGTTTTAGAACTTAAAATAGATATGTTATGGTAGGGTCTGGATCTTAAATCTGAATATAACTATTTCAAAACATGTGAAGCAACAAAAAAGGTGGTAAATGCCCCAGTTTCATTAGTACTATGCTTCCAAAGGGTAAAGCTGTTCCATCAGCTAGAAGCCTTCTGAGGCAAGGAGTAATGAGTATTTTGTGAAGCCACATTCATCAGCCGATGACACATGGGACATAACTCTAGAAACACACACTAATTTATCAACTCATATTCACAGCTGGCCCAAACCAAACAGACACACAGAATCACCAATGAGCTGATCACATCCACTGGACAGACCTTTAGTCCCAGGGCCATCACTCCTGCTGCCCTCCAAAGCACAGGGCAGTTGAGCAGCTCGGAGCTGGTCAGTCCTTCAGCCCAGCTCCCTCCACACGAGCAGCTCTGTGACCCTGCACTGTCCAGCAAGGTGCTCTGTGCACGTGTCTGTTCTCCAGCTACCAAACCACTGCCCTTGGCACTGCCTGACCTTCAGAAGGCACCCAGCCCCTCCTGGATCACTCAGCTGGCTAATTTAGTCTGAAAACAAGTTGATGGTTCCCCACAGACAAAATGTAATATGGTTTGCTTTTCTGTTGTTCGTGGGATTTGTGGAAGCAGGTAGAGAGGTCAGGCAGACAGGCTTCGAGATGGCGAAGAAGAAGGTTTTATTTACAAGAAGTTCTTTTTATACACAGTAATAAACAAGTGTCTATTGGCCAAAGACAATCCACCCCCAAAGACCTATTGGTTATGGCTCGTACACCTCTAACACTAAACACAGAGATTAAGAAAGTACAGTTTATCTATATTCTCCATGAGAGAGAAAGAAAAATCCTAAAACACTGCAACTACAATGTAAGACCAAAATGTTCCCCATCAATGGCCCAGCCAGAGGTTAACAGAGAAATCCCTCATGATCAAATCAGCAATAGGGAGGAATTATTGTTCACCAGCACCTGACGGTCCTAAATTGTGGTGACATACAGGAAGTGTGTGCCTGACTCCAGGTGTCAAGGGACATCTGGTCCCTTTTTCTCTTAGGTTTTTAAAACTACCTGCAGGGGATGGTACATCTTCTCCTCCAATAGTCCAAAAAGAGAGCACTACCTCTCTGCTTTCTTGCCAGCATTGAAAGGAGTTGAAAACTCATTTATTTAGTATGTTTAACTATATTTTTATGGTCTGTTTGCTATCCTCTGTATTTCACATACTTTTTCCACACAAGAAATTCACTCAGCGTTAATGCTAACGAAATCTAGTCCTGGTTTCATAATCTTAGCATGACTTGCTAAAATAGACACCCTGAAACTACACATAAGGGACCCTTACTACTGAAGAACATCTCTGCTTTGGCAGTGACCCAATCTTCGCTTTCTATGGAGAACAATGGGATCAGTTGGGCAGATTTTCCCGCCGGAACAGCGAGCCAGAGGGAGAGGTAGAAGGCGAGGCCGGGGAATTCCCCACACTCCCCACCCTTTGAATTGTCCATCAAGGCTTTGGTTACACCCCTTTCTCCTCCTAGCTTACACCCCTTTCTCCTCCCAGCGATTTCCCTATGCATTAGCTTTTTTTAATATGCATGAAGTGCTGGAAGGCTCTGTGTTCTCTGTATCCTCATTGGTTCGTTTGAATGTACTCCTCCCCCTGTTTCATTCCATTGGGCATTTGCAGTCATGTAGTCTTTCCCTATTGGACCTTCCCTGGTGAATCCTCCCCCTTCTGTCTCCCTTAAAACTCCTCACCAACCATCTATCCTTGTTCTTTATATCCTTCACTTGCTATCAACTCCTCCAGTTCCTTTTGGGAACAGGGAATAAAGACACAAACTGCAGGAACATTGGAGCCGCTTTCTCCTTCTTTGCCTCCGCCATGCTTGCTCTGATAACATCACCTGCTTCCAGCCCCAGCTGGGGTCTTGGGAAAACCGAACACCTGGATTTTAAGGACACAAGTGGCCTCACCTACCCAGGTACACGTGTCTTGACACCTGCGGACGACCGGGCAGTCCAGCAGACAGCATCATTCTGCCTCCATGTTAGGCATCATCATCCCCTCTCTGCCAACAGACCGTAGGCTTTTCAGACTTTGTTGCCACATTGGTCACGCAGCTTGAACCCTCTTGTCTTTGTTGTGTTGTTTCAGCAGAAGATAATGTCCTGTTCAGCAGGATACATATGTCTTCCTCAAATAAGATTAAATATCCTGGGCATTTTCTTGCACTTCCATACACCATCCATTGATTTTCATATAACAAGTCAGCTGCATAGAACATTCTGATTTACTTATTGCACTCAGGCTTTTGGCTTTTTGGTGGATAGCCAGGGATCTGCAGAACAACAGAGAACTTGAGTCCTCTACTGCTCTCGTAGTTGCATTAGAGAGACTTGCACATCATTTAAACACAAAGAAATGCCAAGAATAAACTTTGGAACAAGCATTTTATTCATTGTACACACATGCATACACACACACACACACACACACAATGCAAATATAAAAAAAATTACGTGGATAAATAAGCAAATAAGTGATGAGCATCAAGATGATGCTTAACATGAGCATCATACCATCATTTCTTAAACTGGACATAAGATTATTTGAAAGTCAAGAAAAACATAACCAGCAGCCTAACTAACTTGGAAATTGGTATGTGCATAACATCAAGTATTCAATGTGACATTTTAAGCACTGAATGGAACACAATTCTTTTAGACTGTGTGGCTACTCTTCAGTTCAAATAACTCTTTGATCTAGAACTTCTAACAATGACTACCTGAGTAAATTCTTCTGCCTTAGCCTCGTGGCTTCTAACACATTTAATGGGTTCTTTTCCTTTGAGTCTTGATGCTGTAGCTTCCCTGCTTGATGGACTGGAGTGGGAACCCAAAGAGCAAAATGTGTATTTATGTCACTAATACCCAAGCAATTCCACAGCACTTTTGGAAATAATTAATTAGCTGCCAGTGCTGCAGTGACCATAGGTCTAACTCTAAAAGTGAGTACATACCCAGCAGGAGCTTTCAAACAATACACCAGTATAAAAAATCAGAACAAAATATTACTTTGTATTTCTGGCATTTGGGCTGCGTGACATCTAGTCAGCATGCTGTATTTTTGACAAATCTCTCTCAATTGCACTGTCAATAACATTATTTCTTGTATTCTTTTGCTCCCTATTTGCATTATTCAGTCATGTATATGCAGTTACCCTCATGTGTTAGTCATCTTGGCTGTCCCTCATTACTGTTCCTCAAGACACAAGGCATCTTGATTATTTCTGTAGTTTTTATCAGAATGCATCCATTACTTCTGACTGGATCTGCCCCCAGTGTTTCCCACAGTGCTTCACAGTAGATGGTTTTCCATTTGCTCTCTAAATGACCTTGCCCCCTGGAAGCACTTTGCAAATCTTGCATTGATGGTACCTGTTCCCTTAGACTTGATTGGTGCAGTCTGGTGGAGCTCAGAGTGCAAACCTTTCATTGCAAGCCTGTTAATCAACATTCAGGATGGTTTACTCTTCTTATACAATGACCCTTAATACTTTGCTAGAGACTGTTGTTCATATTATCTCCTTTTCCTATGATTGTTTTGAATCTCTGCTTTCTTCTATAGCTTTGTTGTACACTCTCCATTCCAGCATTAATTAGCACGTTTACATTTTCCCTTGCTGCAAGGCTCCATCACAAAAGCCCATTGGTTTTTTCACTTTCAGTTATGCTCTGAAGACACCTCAGGGAAGCTAACAAAGTTCCACTGCACTGAATAAGTGAGCTTTTTGCATGAGTTTTATATTTTGGTTTTGTTTTGTTTTCTAAACAAACTCCCTAGGTTTTCTCTTTACTTTTGTGGTTAAGGGTTACAGGCCTCTTTCAATTCCGGAACAAATAGCTATAACTGATGGTTTTCTCAAACACCTACAGAATGTAATGCTGTTTACCTTTTATTCAATTTTTTTGTTGCTTCCTGTAGTGTTTGAACCACTCTTACAAGGATGAATTGCCTCTTCTTCCAGCTGTCATGAATTATTTATTCTAATGTCACATCCACTTGGTTATATCTTCTGTTTTACCTTGGCCACAGTAATTTTATTTCCAGTGGAAAGCTGTGCCTTTGCATGTGCTTCTTGTTTCCTTTTGTACAAGGCAACTACAGGTTCACTAATTCTGCACTGGCAGTTCTTCACCATTCCTTCTAAATTTATTCTACTGTGTTCTATTTACACATCACCTTGACAGCTCTGAATTTGATATTCCCCCAGGCATCACCATAAACCAGCGGTGTAGCACTCCCCAGCCAGCTGTGGAAGGGCAAAAGCAGTGTTTTCCTAGGCCCTGACAATGACTTCTGTGCCAGAAATGGGCAGCTGCTGGGTAATATCCAGATGTAAGGGAATAATAATGACTATAATAACAAGAGTGACCATCACTGGCCTTCCCTGATACCATCTGAGGCAAAGGACCAACAGCTGTGGGACTGATGTGTTCCGAAAGGAAAAGACCCTAATTTCCAGCTGGAGTCATGGGGGTTATGGGCCAGGCACAGTACAGAACAAATGCACAAACTCCTCACCATTGTGCAGAGCACCTCCACACGTAACGCAAGAGCTACTACACACCCCGGTGAAGCATATTTCCATCACATTATGACACCATCCTTGTAACATCTCCACTTCCATAAAGAAGAGTTAAACTTCAAGGGTAAAGTAACTGCTAGTCTAATGTTTGCAGTAAGATATATTAGCTAAGTCTTTTATATGTTTCCTGATGTTACTAAGTTTTATTACCAGACCGTAACAAAGTTTGCAAACCAGTAATTTTGGTGATCTGCAGTAAGTAATGAAATGACAAGAAAATCATGTTAAAACAACATTAAAAAGGGAGAGTCATTCTTAACTGTAGAGTGTGGGAAGCTGCAAGTTAAACTCCCATTAGCAGTAAATACAGAAGATTGAAAAAAATATTCCTACATATTTGCCAAAATAGATTCAGTGAGATTTCCATGCACTAAGGAGGACCATAAGACCAAGTTATTTTTTCCTCCTTCCTTTCCTCACCTTACCTGCTGGTTCTTGCTTTACATTTTCTAATGCCATAAACAAATATTTTATTTTAAATTTCACATGCCATGTATATAAACCCGTGTAGGGTTTAAATAGCAGTGGAGAGTTTCTTAGCTGGCAGAAGAGTATTTAGGGATGTGTCCTGTGCCAGATCATTAAGAAGACTGCTTTACCAGGGCAACTGGTGAGTAGTTTTAGAAGCTGAACAGAAGTTCGTCAACTAAAGAAAACTTGAGGTGCACAGAGATTTCACAGATTTAAACACAGTAAGAGGAAACCACCAGGTCCAAGGTGAAATGTGTGTGTCCTTCCACTGTCTCAGAATGATTAATAGGGTCCTTAATTGCAATTCAGGGCTTGTCATAACATACGCATGGAAAGTCCTGAGCACAGCAGTGTTGGGGTGAAGAGCATCCGGCTGTTCATTCCCAGAGAAGTGAGGGGCTGGGAGTGCCCATGTCCCTCCCCATGTGGGGCTGCCCTTGGAGTGACCCTACAGGGGCCTTGGGAGGGGCCAGGCAAAGCGAGGCAAAGAAGCAGCAATGGAACCCAGGGGTACTCATTCACTTGAACACAATGAATCCCCTTTGCTCTCCCTGCTTTGAAATTATGAAAGTTTTGACATCACGTGAAACAAGAAAAAATTGAGATATCTAAGTGCCTTAGTCCAAGAAGTTTCCCAATTCTTTTATTCTCCTCAGTCAATTTTGAAAACATCTTTTAGCAGCAGACTGAAACAATGATTTTCCTTTCCTCTGCTTTCCTTTCTTTTAATGTACAGCCACACTTAGGACATATATTCAGCTTCATAAAGAATGAACTTCACCTCTGTTGGAAGCTAGAGCAGCTACACAAATTAAATTCCAATTCTAACTGAGACTGCTGAGGCTTAGCCCCATGCTCTCCTCCCAAAGACCAGCGACTTTCCTACTAAATGCGTTTCCTGATAAATTCCCCGTCAGCGACAATCATTTCAGATCTGACACCTGAGAAGTATTTTTACTGACAACAGAAGATGACAAAAAAAGTCCCTAAGCATTGTAACAAGCCATCTGTCACTGTTCGCTCTTTCAGACAATTAGTGATCATGTAACGCTCACTCTCATTTTCAGCATTTCATTCTACTGAAATATTCTGACAGTTCTCCCATTTTATTCATGGTCAAACAAGGTTAATATTTTCTGAAGACAAAAACTAACTTCACTGTTTAATTTTCTATATATTCATTGACACATGTCTTTCAGTCTAATACCTAGGGTTTGTGTAATACTTAGAGCCAAAAATCCCCTGATTAGCTGGAACGTCCTGAGGCCTCAGACTGAATAATGTGAGAACAAGTTTTGTTTTGTTTTTAAACTACTTTTAAAAAATTCAAAGGATGGATTTAATTAAAATGCAAAGTCTTTTCTAAAATTCCTCCTAGTGCTTATTGCCAACGTACCTCATGCATATCAGTTTTTGAAAAATTAACTCCCCTTCTTTAGCAACATTTCAGGGAAAAATACTTTGTGAATTAATTAGTAAGGCAAATTTCTGGAAATTAATTTTATTATCTACAAACCTAATTTTTTAGATTTTCCTCTGAGTTTGCCAGCTTTGTCTGCACCCATGCACAAACAAAGCCATAGTTACAGAAGCCGCCAAAGCCAGCACAGACAGCCCAAGTGTACCAATATTACAGTTTACGCAATCACGTGCAATTTTCTCAAGATCAGTAAAAATCCTTTTTTATGGAAAATATTGAGGAGTTCTTGAATATGTTCCTACCTAGGAGTCCAAGAATCAAGTAGTGTTTATGCTACATAAAATGCTTTAATAAATGTAAACATTCTTCACATGATCCACTCCACAATTAGAGCACAACAGACACGGCTGAAATCAAAAGAACAGGGCTTGTGCCATTAGCAAACTTCAAAAATCACTTTTGCTCTCAGGTAAATCACATCCCTTTGGTTGCCCCCATGTTCTTTCCAGTTGTGCAGTTTTCCTCTGGAAAACTGATGTATAAAACCACAAATCTGCATAAGCAGGGCTGGGGAGAGCCCTCAGCATTACTGCCCCAAATAACACAATCAAGATCCCTCCCTCTCCTGACGTTAGCTCCACTGTGCCCTGCAGCAGCACGCTCTGCCCTGCAGTGTGCTCAAACAACTCCAACAATGCAAGCCTGCCAGCGCTGGGCTGAGAGGAGGTTCATGTGCTGGCTTTTTGTGTTGGATTATGTTAAAACCCTTCAGGTTCACCAACCTCAATCTTCAAATCCAGATAGTGAGCCAAAGATTAAGTAGATAAGCTGCTAAATTGACCTGGAGTCAACCCCTTTACATGATAAAAGTCCAGTCCATTTCCACTGAGTAGGTTCGTTCAACATACTCGTCCTTGGAGCCTGCAGAGATTCCACACACTCTAAGGACATTGGGTTTTGAGGGTTTTAGGGATGTCCCCCAAGGATACCCCTCAAGGCTGAGTGAAAGAGATTTGCCCATGAGCATAGGTCTGGACGAGTTACATCAATCTCTGATAATTGTTTCTTTTTGCTCATTTTAATAGAATTGCTTTAATATTGCTTTGCTATAGTGCACTACTCAATCTCATACCATAATAATGGTTTTAGCTTTTATACTGTGTAGTAAGTAATTCTGATTGAGTTCTTTTTGTCTAATCATTTATCATAATAAGTAATTCATTTTTATATAAACAGATCTGATTTGCCATCATTAATCCTGCAGGACAAAGTGACTTAAACCATTGACCGAGTCTGGGTCTAGGATTGAATCCAGCCTCCCCCAGGCTCCTCTCAGAGGAGGAATTTAGAAAGCCAGGGGGCTCTTTCTGCACCTTGTGATTCAACAGCAGCATCTTTCATAAACTTTGAAGCTCCCACGACACGAACACCAGCCCCACAGTACATATACATCCAATGGACAAACCTGCACAAGAACTAATTCAGGATTTCCCTTCCCCAGCTCTCCTCCAAACATCTCTTGTACTCAAGAGATGCTGCACATCACACGCTGCCATGGTGAGAGAATCTGCTTCATCCCTGTGGAGAGCAGCTTCCCAGGCTCCACAAACATGTGCCCACCTTCTAGTGCCTGCACTCCAAACACTGAAAACACGAGTAAACCTGTCTGTGATGCTTCTCGTTAGTGTTTAAAACCAAAATGAAATGGAACAAGCTCATGTTATGTCATGAGGACACTTGCTGCTTTGATTTTTCGACAACTTCTCTTCTTTCACTTCATTTCTAATCTTGTAATGTGGAACTTTCATGTTTTGTGGTGATGAATGTCTTTTAAGGGAATTGTTTAAAATTCCCTTTCATCCCAATGCAGAACAGTTGTTCACACACCCTGAAAAATTTATGCTACCTGCAGTGTGTGGGAATCAGAGCATTTTTAACATGGACATAGACACCACAGCAATTTCACTGAATACATTGCTATTTACTTTTTTTAAGAAGGATCTCTATCTCTTCTGAAGAGTTTTTGGTGCTTCAAAATAAAGCGTTTCTCTGCAGAAAATGGATTGAAGTCAAAATGAATAGCATTTTCTTGTTACAGGAAAATTACGTGTACTTTCCCTATTTCAGCAGGTAGAGGTGAGGTAAGAGAAAACAAACCTAGGAAACCTTACACTTAAAAAGTACCATCTGTTTTTCTGAGCTCAGAAAAAACATTCTCAGCCCTCTTCTAACTCCTTAAAATGAGAGGTGAGATTGTAAAGGTGTGACAGCTGACAGGTGGAGAGTCTACAGAGGTCCAGAACCCAAGGGATCACTGTAATTATGTCTTGGGTTAGAGACAAGTTTAGGAGAAAGCACTCTGAATGAATGCCTTCCCCAAAGGAAAAAAGTTTCCAGCACTCCCTGCCCCACCACATAAGGAATTTCTTGGATGAAAGTGAAAAAAAGCTGTTTATTTAAGAAAACAAACAAAGTGTCCTGCAAGACACGGGGAAAAGGGAAAAAGGACTATTAGGTATTGAACCTGGAAAGACAGCTGGTGGATTTATAATTCTTTAGCTGACTTGGCTTCTCCAGGATCAGAGCCCCAAGGGTGCGGTGTTCCCGAGCCTCCCCCGCTGGTCACAGCACATGGTTCTCAACCTCGTGTCTCGGGTCTGCTGTCTCGGGTCTGCTGTCTCGGACCCGAAGCTAAGATGAGCAGTTCCAAGAAGGAAAGCAGAAGAAGACGAGGATCCACTCTCACAGTCCCAGGAAATGCTTCTTGTCTAGCTAGCAAACCAAGCAGCTAGCAGAAGCAAGCAACCTAGCTAGCAGCAGCTGGAAGCTCCAAGGCCAAGAAACCTGGGGGAGAGACTCAAAACAACCTCCATTGGCAGAGTTTCTCCCAGCTGCTGGACCTAGCTTAAAGTTACAGGGACTAAAGTTTACTGGGCATAAAGCAGACGATAGGGAATACAGGATTATCATAACATCACCCCAAGACAAATGATTTAAGATTTCAGAGAGCTTTGTGTCCTGGTCCCTCCAATCTGATGAGCCTTTCTGAGAGCTGGTCTGCAACATCCACCAGTGGAAGCTCTTTATTTCTTGAGAGATGCCAGTGAAGACAAAGACAGCTTCAGGGAAAGGTGTGCAAGGATTCAGACACATTTCAGCTTGTGTGAAAGTTTGGCTGACTAAACCTGTGGTCTTTCTGAGCAGAAAATGTGACTTGTTCTTTCCTACCCCAAACAAAATAAGATATCAAATAATCACTCTTACTGAAGCAGAACGAACAACTGGGCTCCAGGAAGGTTTTTTGGTTTTGGTTGTTTTGGTTTTTTTTACAAGAGGACAGACCTCTCTGTCCCATGCATTTGCCTCTGTCTCAGTGGCCTGTGCTAGCTATTGCACTGTGCACTTAAAAAGACACTTCCCATCAGGGACTTGAACAGGGGCTTCCCTCTTGGGGACCCAGTGCTATAACTGTTGGTGCTTTTCTGTCAGCTGCTCTACTAGAAAGGAATATATTTGTAATATATCCAAAAGGAAACAACCTTGAGAACCTTCTCACAGTCCTTTCTGTGTTGCAGCAGTGAGGGTAAGCAATTTTGTCTGAACTACACTCCTACAGTTCCAACTCACCAGTAAAGAAAATAGAGATGATAAAGATCATCACAGCTTCACACATGTGCAATTCTAAGTGGCCACATGGGTCCTGTAGCTCACACTGTGCTCTCTGAGGCAGCCCAGCCCAGCCCAGCCCAGCTCAGCACCTTTCCCTGCACCACATCCCAGCCTGGCACAGCCCATCTGAGCCAGCCAGAAGCAGATCCTACCCATGCCCTCCCTGTCACCTCCAACACAACTCCCGTCACCAGGGAGGCACCTGGAGACAGGCCACTGCTCCCATAAACTGGGAGAAATGCACAGAGGTGTCTGTGAGCTGGTATTCCCCAGGAAGCAGTTCCTGCCAGCTCCCCTAGGCCCTCCTGTCTCTCAATAAACCACAGAAACCTTACGGTGAAGCAAATACTGTCAAGTTTGCTTAGTTCCAATAGTCACCCAACATTTCAACTTCCTTATTTCAAGAGGATGAAAAGCTAACACCAAGAATGTACTATGACACAAGCACAGCCAAAAGAGTAAAATATTTAGAGGCACAAGCGAAGACTGTCTCTCACTATTTGAAGGGTACTCGGACTTGTGACGATTGCTTTCTCACAGTAATGAAATTAATTCTTCCCTTTTGTTAGGATTAGCTGGAAAACCAAACCCGTGTCAGTTCTCAAAGACTAAAAGAAAAGGCACAAATCAGAAACTTATATATTTTGTGATCTTACAATCCCCTCTCTACTGACTGTCCCACATCACAAAGACCACTTTGGTTTTGTTTTTTTTCTTTGCAAGAAGCCAAATACAATTTAAACTGAACTCTTAGGTCCTCTAAAAAGAGTCTTGACTTAGCTGCTTCCTGTACCAGAAAACCTGTAGCAACCCAATGTAACTGCTACAAAAGTTAATGAATTTCAGTTTACACCTTTTCTCCATTTTTAATTAGGCCACTTCAGTTTCTAGTTAACCTATTTTTTTATTTTTTTTTTATCTTTTATCTGTTGCGGTTACCCAGCCTGCCTTCTCTACGAATAAAATCAACTGAGCTGATTTTCCTGCTCAGGACAGTGAGCCTGAGGGGGAGGGAGAAGACAAGGCTGGGGAATTCCCCACATTTTCCGCCGTTTGAGTTGTCCCTCAAAGTTTTGGTTATACCCCTTTCCCCGCCTATTAATTTCTATATGCATGAGGTTATTTTAATATGCATTATGTTCTGGAAGGTTCTTTGTTCTCTGTGTCCCTATTGGTTTATTTGAATATACTCCTGCCCCTGCTTCTTTTCACTGGGCATTTGTGGTTATGTAATTTCCCCCTATTGGACCATCCCTACTGGATCCTCCCCTTTTTGCTCCCCTTAAAACCCTATGTAACTGCCACTCCCTCGCTCTTTTGTCACCACCGCCCTTGCTGCTGAGTTCTCCTGTCCCTCGGGGCAGGGAATAAAGACCTGGCTTGCCGTGACAACTGAATCCCTCTCTCCTCCTTTGCCTCCACCGCACTCGCTACTTTTACGACGTCTGCTGCCAGTCCCAACGGGGTCAAGAGCAAACTGAACACCTGTGGATGAAGAGGCACGAGCGATCCTGCTGACTGGGCAACCGTGTGCCTTGTCACCTGCTGGCCACTGGGCGGTCAAGCGGACAGCGACATTTATCCAGCTCAGTGAGAAATCCTTGGGCTACTGACTGTCTTTTCCTTTTTTTGTTATAGTCATTTGAAAGAAAATGCTTAGAAAGTGAAAAACTAAAGAATAATTCCTACTTCAAGGCACATACAGGCAGTATTTCATAGGTAAGGCTGTTCTATAGCCCTGTTGGATTTTCCTACATATTTTTTAAAATGTGACAACCAGAACAAGGAACAAAGTAAGGCTTTTCTTCATACAAAATTCAGCATCCTAAAGAGGATTTTAATTAAGATGTGAACATGACAGACACTGCACCCCACTGTAATCTCTTAAATGAAGGGGGTATCAATCACTTTAATCTTAGAGCATCTTTCCTACACATCTGAATTCACATCAACTTTGCTGACCATTGTCATACAAAAACAAATTCCATTACAAATTATAGAATGCCACCAATGTCATCTAAATCCACAAAATATTAATGCCTCAAAAAAAGCAAATTCCTGTCTTGTTTGAATGCAGCAGTGTTATCACCATTTTGGAAGCCAAAAGTGGAAAAAAGCAGCACTGGGCTTGCCAGGGAGGAAGAGTCATATCTGCTCCACAGTCCCAAGGCAGAGCTTCATCAGTACCCCCAGCATGAAAACATCCTCAATCACAAAGAACAGCAGCAGCACTTCAATCTACTGCCTCTCAGTGCCAAGGTGATAAATCAAGGATTCTTCAACAAGATGGGGAAATGTGGAAAAAAAGAGTCTGTAATCTCTGAGGAAGAGTTTGAGAACAAGTTTTAGATGAAATGGATATAATTTATACATATAAGAGCATAAATCAAGCAGGGGAAAAAAAAAAAGACATCTCCTGCTATTCTCTATTAACTCAGACCATTTTGTTTTACTTGTTCTCTGCTGGGTTAACCAGCACAAAGGTTAACTACAGCTTCTAGAACTGGTAGTTTCAGCTGGAGAGAAAACATCCAGTTCTGAAAACAGAAGGTTTAAAATCAGCAAGGAAAGTAAATGGGCATGAAGAAACCAACATAGACCACTCAGAAAGCACCTGTAAATCTTCCTCAAAATAATCACATATTCTCCACTCAATCAATTAATCACACTCATCTCTCCCATCCATCCTGTCTCTGCGCTTTTTTGTGTAGTATATTTTGATAGGAGGAGTTCTCACCTTCCCATCCTGCAAGAGAGTTCCACACTCACAAAGTATCAGGAGGGGGACAGAGGAGAGAAAAAGGTAAAATACTGGGAATGAAAGGTCATCTTCAGGAACCAGAAAGGCTGGAACTAGTGAACCAAACGTCTTTGAAGAAACAGCAGGCTTGAGCTGCAGTTCTTTGCTGCTCCAAAGCAGGACCTATAGAGAAGAAAACACATTTCGAGGGCTGCTCTCAAACAGGTTAGGCCTTGGTGAGTCATACAGCAACTGGAAGGTGCCATTTTCACTGAGCCAGAGCAAAAGGGACAAACTTCAGGAAGGAGAAGCTCTGTGCAAGCTTCTTTACTGGAAAAAAATTATTTAGAAGGGGTTAAGTGCTCATTTTTTGCATTGTGACTTTGCAGCCAAAACAATAAACAGTGGAAAGAAGGATAGTAAATTTTACAATGAATCCATTTTTTTAATATTGACAAAAAGCAAGTTTTGCTGCAGTTATACACAAATTTTCAGCACAACTCTTTATTGGACTGCCATACACTGTAGATCACTCAAAACTCACCTTCCTTAAAAGCCTTAATGAATTCATTACACCCTATTTGTACTGCAAGCAAGTTTAGACGCTTCTGTGTAATAATGAGTGTGCAACTTGGTTAGAAAAGCACAGCTGTTGGAGAAAAGAATAGAATGTGTCACTGAAGCAATGGAACTCTAAAAATACCCATGCATTTCTTACTGTTGTTTCACTGGGAAAACTCGCCATCTGAATGCAACTTGTGCCATTTTAATTTTTGTACTTATGCATTAAAAAATAAAAAATTAAAAAAGCCCACCCCAACAAGGAAAAAAACCCAAAATACTCAGCACACCCTCCCCCTCACACACAGACGGTGCTTGTGGCTTTTGTTCCTATTTGTCAGGAAGGCTTTTCTTCATGTTTACACAAAATTTACAAAGGGCTCATTTGCAGATAACATAACAGTGACACAACTGGCAGATCATCTGACAGGACAAAATAAGATCTTTCTTTGTATCCAACTGCACTAAGAAGTGGTCTGGTATAAGGCAACTTTGATCTTGTTTCCATTCCATTTATCTTGGGTAGCTTGTAATTCATATGGGCTTCTGAAGCTCCTCTAATGAAAGGAGGAACTCAGCACACAACAAAGGAAAACCTACACAACACAGCTGAGATTTGAGCAAAAAGAGAAGAAACCCTGCCACAGAACACCTGCTGCTTTTTTCAAATATTTTCAGTAAAAAAGCTCAAGTTTTATGGTCAGGAATTTAGATAGTTTTTATCTCTGTGCTTTCTAAATAAATTCTCCTCAAGAGATGGTTTGTAAACATGACTGTGCACAACAGCAAGCTGTTCCTGGGGGTCGATTACCACAGAAAAATTGGGTTTATCCTGTGCCTGCACTTTATCAGCTTTGACATCCTTCAATGGCACACCAGTTTCCAAGACACAGAGCTGCCTGCCTCACATCCTATGCAAGATGCTGACAATTTCTCCACACCATAGGCTCAGTTCAGCAGAACATGGCAAAGATCCAATAACTAAGCTTAAGCAAACTTAAAAACATCCATGAAAGCTCAGAGCCTTCAGAGAATAGATCCATCAATCACTTCATTGTATTAATGTTTTGCAGACAAGATAATTTTGCGGGATTTTTAAGACTCTAACATGCAATGGATTCTTTGCTCTCCCAGAAGGGCTACAAAGTCAAGTTAAGGAAATTTTGATGAATCACAAATAAATCATACAAACTGATGCTCACAAAACACTAACAAATACAAGTTATTCCCATTTCATCGTGATTCTGGCCACTGAGCCAGCATGAGCTTGCAACTTAGTAAGAAGCCACGGTTCACACAGCTGCTGCCCCTCTGCAATATGGACCAGAGAAGCACAGATTCAGAAACTGAATTGCACAGCTGTCACTGAAGCCTGTGGCAAATACCCTTTAGCTTCTAGGTGCCTGTGGTGACACCCTTGCAATGTTTCTTTTCAGAAGACTGGGAAACTCTGGAGGGGGAACTTCAGCTGCAGCTCTGCTGCACAAGGGTTGAGCTCATCTAGACCTTCTGAGTTTCATTAAAGTCTGCAAAATAAATTTGCTTGTTGAAGTTTTTGAAATGTCAGGAGTTATGTCTGTACACATATTTCTTTAATTTCAGGTGACTGGGATTATAGCATCATTTAGCATTTGTCAGAATGAATTATTCAGTCAAGCTGTACATTTGCATTGAAGTTTTCTACCCTAATAATATATAGCAGGAAGCTTTGTATATTTAAAAAGATACTCCATCATTTAAAAGTGCAAAACACCCACTCCCACCCCACTGCCCCCAAAACAGAATGGCCCTGCACCTGCCTCTCAAAAAATTAGTATCTGCACAGCTTTTGCATGTGATTTAACACAATGTTTCAGTATTTCAGTTAGAAGAATACCCCACTATGACACCAACCTTCCCTTTGTTTTCCCTTTGTTTTAATAAAATCCAAGCACCTGAGTTTTAGGGGTCATTTATTGGACTCCTGTGGTTATTCAGAGAACATGGGAGAAAGGAGGGCTGAGAGAATTCATCTTCACTAGTTGTGATCAGAAAACAAAGAAAGAAAAAAAAACCAAACAAGTTCGTCTTCAGCTCTAAAGGAGGAGTTTTTCCTTGGTATGTAAAAGCTTAATTTAACAAATTCACTTCAAGGCATATTTTGTATCCTTTGTATTTTAGCGTCAGCTGCTTGAATGGAAAGTTACTTAAGCTCCCTGCTGCATGAATGCTTCTATAGTATAAATAAGACAACCTCATTGCATTATCAATCACAGTATAAAATACCTGATATTCAAAACCACAGGGCTCACAATTCAGCATTTTAAATTACAGTTCTGCCTCAAAGACTCACAACAAGCTCTTCCACTCTGCTTTTGATGTCTTTCACAGTTGATGAAGGCTGTGGGTGAGATCTCAAAAAAAAAAAAAAAAAAAAAAAAAAANAAAAAAAAAAAAAATCCCCTCCTCCCTACCCCTGACAACTTTGCAGAGGAAACCTGCTTTCATATTCTTGCCTTGCTACACCTATGTTTCTACATCCCTAGTTACATGAATATCACTCATTCTTCTTTGAAATAACCATCACGGTTTAACCAGGAAGCAGTTCAGTTTCATGCAGGATGAACAAAGAGAAGGGATCAGATGTCATTTGCTATCACCACTTTACAGGTGTGACAATTCCCTGAGCCTTTGACAATTACTTCTCATTTACCGCAACGGATAGTTTTAGTTGGGAAGTTTTTTTATTCTCTTCTTTTTACTGTACCTTGCTGGGAATTATATTGTAGCAATAGAAGCATGATAAGAACAAAGTACCAGGTGAACACACTAATATTCCAGAGAGCAGCGTATCTACAATGGCACAGCATCCCTGTTTGGAAGCCCTTCTTGCACCCCACACTGAACAAAAACTGAAGTGGAACACAGCACTAGCCAAGGAACAACAATCCTGCTACTTCCTAGGAAAAAGTTCACAAATATGGGTGTGTTTGCCAAGTCTGCAAATAACACTATGTTCTTAGCCATCAGAGGTAACCAGTCTTCATTTCAATTACTTTTTGCCTCCACTTTAATGCAGTCTTCTCACCTTCACCATGAAGGCCCTGTGTAACAAAAGCTTTCCCAACCCGTGTAGCTGAAGAGTTCAATGTTTGCTTACCAGCATAATTTTTAGATTTCAATTCCCCCCTCCATCCATTCTCCTTATTAATCATCTTCCCTTTTGGAGGGCTGGGAAGGACAGTGGGAGAAAACAAAAAGGAAGGAAGGAAAATTCCAGTTTCATGCTTTCTAAATATGCCAAAATGCAAAAGTTACACTAAAATCCTGTATCTTTGGGATAGACACAAGTGAAAGCAAAGCTGGCCCTAGTGAGGTTAGCTTTCTGGCTGTATTGTAGTCCACCTCATGCTGTAACCACCTGGTCAGATTTCTAAAAGGTGTCAAAAAAAGCTGGAGCAACATTTCAGTTGTTATTACCACAGCTCATGCTGAATGATCTAGCCAGACCCAAGTGGAAAGCTGGCTGTCTGAAGCTGCTTTGCTTTACCAGTCAATCCTCTGTTAAAGCTAAAACTCGTTTCCTGCTTTGCCTCTTAATTTCACTCTCTGTAAAAATATTATTTAGCCCAGTGGTTCCATTATCCTGCAGATCCTATACAGAGTGCTACCTCATACTGCCTTCATGCTGCAGTGAATTTCACACACACAAGAGAAGGGAGACAGGTGACTCCAGGAACTGTACTGCAGAGTGAGATGCCAGGAATGGTTTGGATGCTGCAGGGTATTCATGTGTCTGTAGAACATGTAGAAATTATTTTGTCTGTTACTGTGGCAAACACCAAAATATTAAAGATAGCTGGTAGAAAAGAGCTAAGAAACAAAGAATGAAGAAGAACAGGAAAGCTTACAGATGAGTTACAATATTTGATACAGCAAGAATATTCCCTTTAGCAACAGAAAGCTGAGAAACAATAAAAGTAAGAGATCGGCTGAAGACTTAAGTAGTGGAGATGGAAACAGAAACTGTCTTGATTGTCAGTCCTTTAAATAAAAGGGGGCTGGAACTACATCCCTTTGATGCTTACTTTTTAAACTGTATGAACCCTTGACTTCAAAGAATTAATTTACTTATGAGATAATGATGTCATGCATAGCTGGAGGAGAGGGTTTTCTGGCTGGGATTCTATCAAAGAGGGGAAAGTCACAGTGATGGATGGACGGAGGGATGGATGGATATTCATAATACATCTCCTTTTTCTCCTCTTTATAGAGCTTCATTAAACTGAAAGAGCTGACAAACATTTATTTCATCACTAAACATCAGAAACACTTGCTTTATTATTTTATAGTTTTTCATGTTGTCAGCATTTTGACTGGCAGCTTCTTTGCATTTTATTGCTGTCACTGTATAAACAGTACATATGGATTGATTTTTATGTACAGCATCCATCTTCCCTCATTAGATCCTACAGCTGTTGCTGTATTATGACATCATTCCCTAACTTTCAAAGATAAAATATTTAATACATTTATTCCTTTGTTTATATCACAACAATTACAGACAAAATGTCTCAATAAATTCCATTTTTTGCCAATATACAGTGACAACAAGCAAACACTGGGTTTGTACCCAGATGTCCTTACTCAGAAGACAACAGCTGGCAAATGTAGAATTCCATAAAAGTTCTGCTGAAGTCTTAATATGCAAAGACAAGACCTATCCTCTCTCCTTCTCTCCAGCCGGAAAGATCTGTTCCATCCAGAGCTGCTTCTGGACACCCTCAGGCCTCAGGGTCTGGGACATGCATGTGGAAAGGATGCATGTGAAAAGGATGGTGTGGAGGAGAGAAGTTCCCTCCAGGGATATGTAAATACAGCACCTGGAGAGCAGCATCCCACATGTGCCTAGAGACCTGGCACAGTCTTAGGTATGTGCTGCTTTCCAAGCCTGTGGCTGAAAAGGGTCTTACAGGAAATTCTCACATCATAGGGTGAACCTGTGACCCAGCATTCTTTCAAAATCATACAACAACGTGTTATGGGGTATGGGAGCCCAGAGTTTATCTGCAGGACTCAGAAAACAGCAGGAAACCTAGACAAGAAACAACAGTATGCTTGGGAATACAGATGGCATTGGAGCCGGAAGCATTGCCCGGTGCCTGCAATTCCAAAATGCTTCACTCTTGTAGCTGCAGTTTCCATACAAACACAGACGTAGAAATTAAACACAATTTAGCTGCCTAGTTTCAGTAATAGTATTCCAACTTGTTTTCAGAAACAGCAGGGCTACAAAAATAAGTCTTACATACAAGAGCCCATCATGTCAGATGCACAGTAGGAGAAGCGTGCTTCACATCAAACCTACAACAACCTACCATCAAATTCTAGCAGCAAAAAGGGAGGGGACAGAGAGCCCTATGCTCAACATGGAAAGAGAAGATAATGGAACAATAAAAAAGAAATTACTGTGTCATAACTTTGTCCTCAACAGAGTTACTTAGCCACTTACAAGCATTAAAGGGAGGCAAAAAAATAATGAGAATGTGATGAGGAGCAACACTGCCCACAAAATCAATATTTTTTTTATAAAATGCAGTGTATTTACAACCATAAAAAGTTATTATTATTACACAAAAGCAATGTACAGTCTTATTCAGAAAATCAGATTAGAAAATACACAATCATTTGCTATTGGCTGCTAAGGAAGGACCACTTGTTCCATCCCCATCTCTGGCTTAAATGAACGCAAGAGAAACTATTTGAGAAAGCTCTTCCAGGGCTGCAAAACAGCCTACACAGCTTGAGAAAGTCCCTGCCATAAACCCGGGGTGGCCCTGAAGAGGTTGTGGGTGAAAGGTACCAGGAAAGAACTGTCGTGAATGGGGACCCAAAGGACGAGAGGAAGCCCACGGCCACTTCATATGGGGAAGAGTGATATTTTAACAAATCCAAACAACATTTTACAGCAGTTTTATACCGTGCCATTTGAAAAACTCCAAAAGCTGTAAAACTTAGCCTAAAGCCTTTGTGAAGAGCTGGCTGAGATTCACAACCTATGCAAATCCCTGCGGAAGGCACAAGTGGGGCTGCTGGCAGGGCACCTCTGTTCCTCCACAACAGCCTGGCCCCTGCTCTGGCTGCCTCAGGAAATACCTGCCTTCACAGGAATACTGTCTTAAGGGAATCATTGCACCTACAGAGAACAACATGCTGATTTATGTTCTAAAGCCCTGAACTTCACAGAACCGTAGGCACAGAGGGATTTGGACACAGCTGGCTTAGGTGGGGAGAAGAGTACGGTACACACGCTACTTTTATAAATCAAGAATTAAATGTATTTTAAATACAATCTTTCTTATTGCTGCTACAGGAAGCAGTCGGTTACAGAGAAACTCAGTAGAAATACCTTGTATCAGAAAGAGTTCACAACTTAGGAAAACAGAAAATCTAAACATTTAGGGGTTTTGTCCTTTTTCCTAGAAACTTTTGGTAAGAGTCATCCAAATTCAATTTATTAGGAAATTCTTTGATTCATTCAGCATTACTGGCAATATTACCCAGTATATTCAACAACATTTATGCTAAAGGAAAGCTATATAAGTAATGTGACAATTATGTTTACTTGTTAATTTTTATTGGTTTGGTGAAAGAAGTACCTCTAACAGTTTGTTTTCCATTTTTGGCATGTCTCAGTTGCTTCATTATGTGATTTTATGGTTTCCATTAATGAATCAAAATAAAATTTAAGCAATATTATAAACGTAGCAACCAACCGTCTGCTTTGCCTTAATTTCAAAAAAACTTTATGTGTCTGTGTAAGCCTCTTGAATATCAACATTTTCATTTCTCTATGAAAGAAAACCACTATGAAAAAACACATCAGATAAGGCAGTTCTGCCCAACAATACAAAGTATGCATGAAGTCCAGCTGTCTTTCTCATTATAGAAGTTGTAAGAAAACTAGAAACTGTACAATATATGTGGATTAGTGCTTCAAAGAAACTGTGAAAGCAGTTTTTACATACTGTCACATTCAAATTAATTTCTCTATATGTCCTCAAACTACAAGCTGCAGGTCAGTAATTATATGTCTGTATATATATGACTGACTATATTTGTGACCCCAGTCAAGCTGAACACGAACCCTCTTGCTCACTGAAGACATCAACATTCAGATATTTTGCTAACACTGGATTTTCTCTCTAGACATCTTTCATTATCATCATCATTCGTAAGTATTTACCTGCATTTCTACAACTTGATTTTCCCAACCAGTAACCAGGCCAACAGAAGTGTGATAAAAGAATATTTTAAATATTCAACTATTTATTAAGCAAATCAACCAAAGCAAAAATTCTCAGCATACAAACCTCAGGTTTTAAAAAACAACTTTCCCAAAGGAGATAAGTGTTTACCAAAGTACTCAAAGTAAACAGGGAGAAAAATCACAGCTTCAACACTGAGTTTCACACATTCAAAAATTATTTTCAGGCATTTTGTACACAGAAATTATACATATTGGGACATCACGAAACACAGCAGAAAGCCAATTGAAACCACACATTTTAGGTCACCTCTCAGTCAGTACCTTTAAGACACTACTACAGTTTGCATTAATTCCAAGGAAATGAATAAGCTTTAAACAATGAAAGGCATGTAAATAAAATAACATACAGGAGAAGGCTGCACAATCCAAAATTTTAGAGAATAAGAAAAGGTGGCAGTGCAAAAAATAAACAGAACATTGAAAATGTCTAAATTATCTATACTGCCGAGAGTATGGACATGAGAGTCAGCGCAGCTCTATCCTTATCTGGGTACCAAAATAGGCATCAGAAGCCAACCTAAGCAAAATGAGTACTTTCATCCTCCAAAATACCCACAATAGTTTTAACACACAAAAACATACACCTATATGTCCACCATGTCCTTTAAACATGATTCTTCCAATAATTATCAACTAATTAGGACAGTCTACATAGAATGACCAGAAAAAAATTTTAAAGCCCTGAACTGGAAACAAAGAGTAACAAAGGGAATGAAAAAACAAACAGAAACTGAAGGAGGGAAGGAACTGGCAGACAGAGTAAAATGTTAATGCAATATTTATCTTAGCTAGTTTAGGGCCGTGTTATGAAAGGCTTTCAAACAAAGACAAGAAAGGTTAGATTGCCATTTGAAAGGAAGTCAGTGACAGAACCTCGGCTCTTCTGTTCCAATAATATTGCAGCATCACCTTTCCAGGTGAATGGAAAAGAGCAAATTTCGTTCAATTTGCATTAAAAACAGGGACAGGATCAAAACTAGACAAGAGGATGCAAGAGGACTTTTTGTCTGAATGGATAAACCTCTGGGAAGTCAGCAAGATTTAGAAACAACTGGAACATGCTTAACAATTGCCTGATGTTATTAATGGGATAAGGAAGGGGGAAAGGAGGAGACTCAGCCTTAATTTTAACCACATGAAATTCAGCATAATAATTCAATGTTTAGAAGATCCAAGATACCTTCTCAAACACAAGCCAATGGCAAAGTAGTAGTTTATGCAGATAAAACTGCCTAGGAACAGGATGAAGCAGCAGCTGGCCAAAATATCACCTTGAAAACCCATGACAGAATGGGAAGGGTAGAATTGTCCACTTTCACAAGATTAATTCTTTATATATAATGGGATCATGCAGGTCATGTCCAACTTCCAATTAGACAGCAAAGGCTAATTCAAAAGTCAACAATAACTGCATGGAAGATATAAAGAAAGAGCATTGTGGTCAGGCCCCAAATTGTACACCTTCCTAAAATCTTGGACTGTGTGTCAGATTCCAGAAACCTAGAGCTGTTTGAGACTTCTGACAGAACTCTACAGGCAGTCAATTAAAGGCATACTTGTTGTTATAACCTTTTCAGAATAGAAAAATAGGGGCAGAATCTTTGCATTCTATCTCCTCTTGGTAAGGTCTTTTAAACCTTTACTTAAATACTGGTTTTATTAAAGTGAGTCCCCTGGGCCCTGCATAGCTGTTAATCTTGAAGGGCAAGAAAGCCTATTTAAACACTCTGAAGTGAATTAGGATGACTCAATAATGAGTCTTTCCTGCATTCTTATTTAGAAAGGTGCACTTAAATTAGTTATAACACCTGCTGTAACAAAGTCTACCCAAGTAGGAATCTCAACTGTAAAAGTCTGATTTTCACATTTCTGACAAAACTGCCCTACTGGGAGCTCCTGGCATCACCGTTCCAGGACGTAAGGAGAAGTCAGGAGCCAAAAACATCAGTGGTTTGATCCTTTGTTTCACAGTGTCTCTTCCCTACAAGGTAGCCAAGAATTACTCTGCTCTCTCAGGCCTCCACAGGGGACCTGGCTGACTGTGAGATCAAAAGAAGATGTACTGAGAAGCACATGTTACCAACACATGGGGAGGGCTCTCAGAGGTGCATCTGCAGCCCATCTCTCCAGCCAGATAAATCTGCAGGGAATTTGTCCAGCATTTTGCATGAACTTTTGAAAAGTAACCTGCCCTTTTTTAAACCATCTGGAGTGTCAACTCAGTGAATAAAAAGAACAAACTGAGGCCTTGTTTCCCGAGGCAAGGGGTGGGATAAAAACCTACTCTAACTAAAGGAGGACAGATGAAAGAAGAATCAAGTCCTTTCAACAATTTTTTTCCCCAAGCAGCCCCCCAGGATTCTCAGCAGTTACTTTGAAGGTCCAAAGCTGTGCCATGAGACCACCACAGTGATGATTTTTTTTCCCTTCCTTGTGAAGTGTCAAATCCCTGCTGAGAGCTACTCTACCAAGAGGAGGACTGTAAAGAAAAATTCCAGCTTGGCTCTGCATATCTCAACCACCTTTTCAGAGCCAGAGACAACCCTACTGAATACAAGGCTCACTATTAATGCAAGTTGAATGGCCTCTAAGTGCTGCCTCTCAGGCAGTCAGGTGGTTTGGACAAAGACAGACTGACAGCCTCTCACAAGAACTCCATAGGGAATATAGAGGGATGATAGAGTTGTTTACAGAAGCATTTTCTTTCTGTAGATCACTGCTATAAACTAAGATATGCCAGTGGATGACCAGTGGTAGTGGCAAATGACACATAAGAATTTAAAAATAAATAAAAAAAAAGAAAAAGAAAGACAGAAAAAATATTTTCAAAAAAGTAAGAAATGGGAAAATAGGAAAACAAAGTAGGTTGGTCTGAGGCCTTACACAGCACAGCAAAACCAGAAAGGTTTCCTTCAGGTTTCACAGGCATCATTTCACCAGTACCAAACCCACTAGTCCAACCCAAACACCAACCTGGTTGTTCCTAATTCTGTAGCTAATGTCTACTGCTGCTGGTAGATGACCTGTCAGGATTATATTGCTAATATATTATAATGTATTAGCAATATGGTACATTATATTATAATATATAATATATTATGTCCCACTGCACAACATTCAATGATGCACAAAGGTCACTACTGGATTTGCAAGGCTAATTTTCTGAATTGTACTTAGATCACTGATGGATCTCATTTCCTTAATAAAAAGGGAGAGATTTTTTCCAATAATAGAATAAGTCATTGTTTGGTAAGTTGATTAATATTAATTGGGCATGACCTGGCACACTTACTGCAGTGGAAAAAAGGGAAAACAAACAAATAAAAAGGAGCAACTGCTCCCAAAACTATTAAAGACTATTAAGAACAAAGCCTGAAAGGTAGATGCTGACATGAGAGGGAGTTAATGAATTCTTATCTTCTGGCTACAAGAATAAGAGAACCAAAGGCAGCTACAGAAACAGAACAAGAACACAGCATCTCTCAGCTTCCAGAATTACAGGCTAATAACATGACCATAGCTAGCCAGAGGGTACCATTAAAACTAGCAAGCTCACACTAAAAAGATTAGGTTTTAATTTACTCTCCAGTCATTTTAATATCCTCTAGAAGTTTTGTTTTTTTAAAAAATTCTGAATTGCAGGGGTTTTTTACAGAATTCTGGTACTGCAAGATGCAGTGCAGCCTGTTCCCCAACCAGCTAGAGTGCACAGTAGATTTTGCACTGTGTTAAACCATCCCCCATAGTTTACCTTGGGAATTCTCCTGCATACAACCGGCATCCTGTTTAGGGATTCTGTTTTGATGAAGCAAAGGTGAAAGCACATTAGTTGCACATCACTATTTGAACAGAGCTCTTGCTCCTACCTAGGTCACCTGATAAGAGGAAAACCTGTCTAAAGAACACCAAGCCCCACATTCAGGCTGCAGAAGAGGAGGCTCTGGGGTGACCTAATTGCAGCCTTCCAGTAGCAAAGAGGCTCCAAGAGAGCTGGAGAGGAACTGTTCACAAGGACATGGAGTGACAGAACAAGGGGGAATGGCTTTAAACTGAAAGAGACTATGTTTAAATTCAATATTAGGAAGAAATTCTTCCCTGTGAGGGTAGGAAGGCCCTGACACAAGTTTCACAGAGAAGCTGTGGCTGCCCTATCCCTGGAAATGTGCAAGGGCAGGTTGGTCGGGGCTTGGAACAACCTGGTCTAGAGGAAGGTGTCCCTGCCCATGGCAGGGGGTGGGACAGGATGGTCTCTAAGGTCCCTTCCAACCAAACCATTCTGTGATTTTATGTTTTCCTCCAATAAATTCACCCAAGAATTCCCTATACAGATATTGTGATATTTGATACAGGGTCTTCAACAGTTTTATTTCAGTACCACAGGAAATTCAACTATTAAAGTTTGACTTCAAGTGGAAAATTACCTTAAAACCATATCCTATCTCAAAAATATTTCTCTCTGGAAAAATATATATGCAACAATCATTAGTGTTGATTTCAACCTACAGACAAGGGTCAACAGATTTCATACTGAGAACATTTATTCCACTCACATTGAGATGGGACACACCCACACTCTTGAACATAACGAATGCTTATGACCTAAGTCATCCATGCCCTACTCTTGGGAGAAGGGAAGCAATTTCATTGTGACCCTCCTTGAATGCTTTTTCTGTGAAAAGATACAGCACTTCCACCACTTACTTCTTTCTGCTTATTTATATTCTAATCACAGAAACAAGATGGAAAACACTTATTAAATCACAGATGGGGGACACAATAACAGACTGGAACTGTATCCCTGTTCACAAAATAGTTGTTTTGCTTGATGAAAAGAATCTATCCAGTGCTTCTCAGGAATACGTCGTAGTTCAGCTTTTTATCATTTGCGGCTTTGCCACTTGCCATTTTTCTATCTCCTAGGCTTTTCCCTTTTTTATTTCACACTGAGTGGTTTTATCTGCACCTTTTTTTCTCAACAAGGACAGTGCATACACAGAAATCACTCCAGCAGCTTCAAGAACCACCCCAAATCCATTTCAGTCAGGAAAGATCCTACCAGAGCATCTGGACTGAAAGGTGTACTTTGACCTAGCATTTAATTTGGCTCCAACCATTCCTGGATGCCTGCTCTAACATTTTGAAAAGCCCACATTCTCTGGGGAACTGGACCTTTGATCCTGGTAACCAGTGTCCAGGACATCACCTTCATTTCCACCTGGAAGCCTCTGGAGCTGCTGCTCCATAAATGAGATTCCTCCCGTCCTGACATGCTGAGCTCTCCAGTGAAGTCAAAAGGTTAAGCAAAGACCCTTCCGGAAGCTAGTACTGGCTTTGAACTAGCAGACAATCTAAAGTCACTTCAGTATTTCTTGTTATCACATCATTGGCCAAAGAGGTTTCCTGCATTATATTGTTTTCAAAAAACATAGGAAGTTTTTTATCAGATACTCTTTTCTCTCCCTCTTTTAAAAAATAGGATCTGTAGTTTTAGCACACAGTAAATGTGAAGTTCTGTTCGTTTCTAACCCTACCGCAGCAACATCTTCAGCCAGAGCAGTTCCTGCCACTGCCCCCAGCATGTCAAACAAGCCAAGCTCCCTTTGGCCAGAGGTGTTGCTGAATCAGACAGATTGGTCACCAAACAACATGAGAAAACAAACAGTCCTAGAAAGGATACAACCTACAGAAACCTGGAGAGATGTGATGCTAGGTCTCTTTAAGAGCCATTATACCAACTGGCACTTCTGTACAAACAAATCCTTACAAGGCATTCAAAACAGCTACACATTTTACAACAGCAGCTGAGAGGTAACCTGAGCAGTGACCACACATCACCTGTGCAATGTACCTTCCTAACTCAAAGTCTGTTGGGCCCACTCTGCTTACTCTGTGTATCTGCTGTGCAGCTGGCTCCAGTATGGAATCTGCAAGTACTGAGTCAGGCAATGATCTTGGCTACATCTTTTGCGTCCCACAATACAATTTATACTTCATAACGAAGTTCTCTATTTCTCCTTTGCCTTCAGGTACACAACTCATAACTACAGTCTCCTTAGACCTTGTTAATTAGGTACCTTAACCTTGCATAAGGACTTTGATGGGAGTCCGGCAGACTACAATTAGTTGGTACAAACTCAGACCAGTTGTTCAGTAGGTGGTAACAAACCGTTTCTCTGCAACCATGGAGGCACAGGCACCTGCAGCATCATGTCAGACAGTCTGTTCGCATAAAAGATGATGGGGGGAAAAAGTGAAATCTAGACTTCAAATCTCCTGAAGATCCCAGAGATCGCACAGCTCTTTTCCACTTAGCTAAGACACCTGCTCCAATTCTCTGCCTTCCGTCCATCCTAATAAATAATGCTTAAAAATGGAAAGCCACAGCTGATGGAAATACAACAAATCTGTTCCTAGAAGGACACTGAAATGCTTGAGGCATGAAATCCAATCTCCACTTTTTAGGAACAGTCATGAGAAAAGGATGCTTATTTCAAACTAGCCATTACCCAGTACGAGACCCAAATTCAAGTCAATGCTCCAAATCACATGCATGAGTTTTCCTTTCCCACATCCTAGGCATGTGTTGATAAATCTTAACAAAAAAAAAAAAAACCAACAAACAAACAAACAAAAAACACAAAAACCCCGCCACAAAAACCAGCCAACCTTTCCAGACTAGTTCTACCCAGCAGACTACTTCGGACAGGATACAAGTCTCTGTGCACATGTGCAGGAGTGATCCATTATGTTACATTGTTCTCCATAGCTTTCTCCACCAAAAAATCGTTCCTGTCTCTTTGAGACCTTGCAGTGGGGACCTTGTGTGTGGGGGGATGCTATCGTGGGCATTTTTAACATCGCTCCACCCAGACAGCTTCCTGCTTTTTGCCACGTGTTGTTTGCTTCACAGGCTGTTTGGTCTTTGCTCAGGCAAAGGTTCTTCTTTTCTTCCTTTTTTGGGTCCTCTTTTCGTTTTTGGGGTTTTTCCCTTGCTTGGGAGAGGCTGCAGTGAGGGGTTTTGAGCCGTCTTGGGGCGAGTTCCATGGGTGCCTGCAGGTCACCACAGAGAGCTTTGCTCCAGGAGAGAAGATGGGAGCCAGAGCGTTTGGTGCCAGATTTGCGTTTGCATCTGTAGCCATTCATAGAAACTGCATTTCACAATTAGAAACTTTTTCAAGTGAGCTTTGCAAACCCTGCTAGCAGCAAAAGAAAGCGAGCGAGGTCCTGGGGACAGGACACCGCGTGCCAGTGCCAACAGACCTGTCCCGTCCCTGTCTTGTGTTTCTGTGGGGTTGAAATTTAGCACTTTGGTATCCAGCAGTTATTTATTTCCCCCCACCGCCTGTTGGCATTCTGTTTCTTGAGAAGTTTTTTTTTTTCACTTAAATCTACTTGTATCTTGTTCCTTATTGGTGGAAAGGGATTGGTTGGAATCAAGGAGGAGGTTACTCATTTCAGAGAGCCCACCTCTTTAAATTGTCTCAAACCAAGACATGCAAACTTTCTTGCTTTTCATTTGGAAGACAGTATTCCCAGGATACACACTGGTAAGGAAATACTGTTGCACAGATGCATGTTCTAAGGAAGAAAAAATAAGGTAGAGTAGAGCTTTTTGGTATTACTGTAGGGAATGGATTTGCAGGGCAAATACGAAGGTTTCAAATATTCAGTCTCCCTGGAGTTTTAACTACAAACTGAACCCAGGCACAAACCAGTCTTTCATCTTAAAAGTGGAGAAATTGCATCTCCTGCTGTTTGCCAGTGTGGAATTTCCACCTAGACCATAAAGAGTGAAGCCTGTTCCATTCCCTGTGGACATTAAAAAGCTTTAGTCCAGCAGCCATGAGATACACATACTCAGCTCATTTCCTTCCTCTGCTGACAAGTCTCACCAGCACAGGAAAAACAACGGGTTTGTGCACAACTAAAGGGGTATTTTGCTCACCCATAAGATCTGTGTAAATCAGACTGCAGGGCTGTGTAGAGAAGCCTGCTGTGTTACCATCTGGCAGGTGACAAGAGAAGAATTTGTCACCAGTGATACTCACCTGGTACCTTGCAGAACTACCATGGAATTCACTCAGAATAGAATAGAACTGAGAACATTAAATTCTGCAGTGCTCCAGCTTCATTATTCAGTACACTACTAAGCATTCTGCAACAGGCAAAGTTTCTAGATTGATTTAAGATACAGCCACAAGCAATAATCAGGTTATGAGGGTGTAAAACATGGAGAATGACAGCAATGCCTGCACTGAGAGGAAAAATTATTACAACCTCAAGGCCAAACTAAGGTGGAAAATGCTGGTTTAAGTTCATCCAACCAGCCTTGAGGCATGGAGTCACATAACTCTCAATATTTACCTCAAAAGCCTGTACCCCTCATCAAGATGAAAGAATGCTTAATCACCATCAGTTAGTGTTCATGTCATGCAAATATTATGTTAATATTTTTTAAAATCATCTGGAATTCACTTGCATCAGTAAGTAGCCCTAAGAGCTTTTAAATCAAGGAGAAGTAAGTACTCTTGTAGGAGAGCAACCAAAGTCAAGGTCCTACAGCAGAGAAATACCCTTTCTTTACAAAGACAAAACCAAATGTTTTGAGTCACCTCCCTCTTTTTTATCCTCAGTCTTTCCCCCAGTCCCACAGTATAAAACCCTTATGATTAGCAATTTGCCAGTAATTGTAAACAAGAGCAAATGATTTTATCTGATCAGCAGAAAATAAAAGCTATGTTTGATATTCCCTATTTGATATAACCCAGCTCAATGCTTTGGAATAATCCTAGAAAGACCATGATTTCACTTTACTACACAGTAGCTCAATTTCAGACTTAGAAGGGTAAAATTAAGACATCAAGTCTGGATTATCAAATAAGGAAGTCTGGTTTGAAATACATTTCTTTAAAGAAATGTTCTTTTGCGTTTCATAATGTCTTATCAAAGTGGAAATATATTGTGAGAATAATCATACATCCCAAATTAAATATTTAGCTGCGTGAAATGAATGCTAGGATTCACAGAGCAGCTTTTGCTTTCTCCCTGCCAATAAATCAACACAGGTGGCTGAGGTGCAATTGAAAATTTACTATATATGTTACAAACCTTACTATCTAGAAAAAAAACTAAATCCTGGTGTATCGAAGAAGAAATTTCTCTGAGGGAGAAAGACTTCTTTCAGCTGATGCTTTTCTAACCATTTCCATGACTGAGTTACAGCTATTGTTGCTATACACGGTTCCCAATGAAAACAGACAAATGCTTTACAAAAGCCCTCAGAAAAGGTCAGGCTTATGACTGCTAGCACATAAAGACTGTCGCCATCTCTCCTGTGATACCTAATTCTCATTGGATAAAATCACAGGTAGCAAGGGTAGAATTCAGTTCTCCACTCACAAGACTCGAGGAACATTTCAAGGGAACTTCTTGGAGATGAAAGACATGGAATAAGCATATTCAGTCATTATGGAAAAAGTTGCAAGATAAAGGAGGAGAGGGAGGATGGCAGCAGGAAGATTGCGTCTCCAACATCAGCCTGTGGGGAGGACAACAATGAAAGAAGCCCAACTTCTATTCTTCCTTCTAAGTTGTCAGGAAGTAGAAATGAATGAACTCACTATACCAGCTTAAAGATAATAATGTGTCATTTAGTATAGAGTGGGTGAATGCAGCCTGGAACTTCCTCAAAGTTCCATTAGCCCACAAATCCTTCAGGAAGGTCTGAGCAGAACGGTATCTCAACCAGAGCTGCTGCTTCTTCAGGAAATTGGTCAGATGAACACTGTTAGCTGTTTCAGCAGCAGTTTAAGAAGGTATAAGGGAAAAGAAGTTCTACCATCAAGTTAAGACCATCTGTCCTGGTGTGATGATACTTGTTTAGACAGCCTCGGTCAAGTGAAACCACGAGCAAACTAAAAATATTCAAAACCCAAGTACTAATCTCAGTCAGCCTGAAAACTGTACAAGTTGGTAGCACGCAATAGTGGCAGCGTGCCCAAGCAGGAGGGACAAAGTTATGGTCCCCAAGTGCTTGCCAACATCTGGCAGAGATGCTAAGGGAACACATGCTACCCATTACTCTGGTTGACAGGGGATATATCACAGAGCATCCTGCTTCCAGGACTATCAAGCACGAACACAAAGCACTTATGGTCAAGGCTGTCAAGGCAGAGGGGGCAAAGCACTTTTTCCTAATTCCTCTCTTTAGTTGCTCTATTTAAATGCATTCCAACTGATTGCAGACTACAGCAGCATTTGAAACATCATTTCTTGTCTTTTTCTACCAACCTTACTATGCCTATTTTTTCCTACATGTGTAAGAATCTCAATCAGACAAAATGCAGAACACTACCTTCAGCATTAACAGCCAAATACAGCACATGCCTGTTCCTCTGGCATCCTTTTGTGACTGAATTTATTGAGAAATTATGATGATTTGTTAGAATCAGTTATAGGACTTGAACATAAGGAAATAAGCTTGTAACAGCTGAGCAAAGGAGTTCCCTTCTTAGCAAGCTCTACTGATACTTCCAGCAGCCATCACTCTCAGGAATGCTGATGGAAGGGACACTGATGTTTGGCACAGATTTCACCATCACCTCCTGCATTGGAGCAGGGAAAGTAAAGAGAATCAAATTTACAGAGACAAAGATGCCTAAGCACCTGTCCCTCACAGATGCACAGTCTACCAGTCTATACCTAAGAAGACAGGAAATATAACAGATGAACAACACAAACTCCCCTTAGCAGTGGTAAAGAGTAAACAGTTAGTTTGTTATAAGTTTACATTCTTGTGAAGCACGACAAACATGTTTAACCAACCACTATAAACCACGATAGGAACACGTGCTAGATATAACCAACCACCAGCACCACAGTGTGAGCACTCATTGATTCTATCCAGGGTTTTGTTTTCCAGGGTTGTGTAACTTGTTTTTCACCTCTAGTTTAGCTGAGTCATTCCCAGAATGCTTTTCTGGTTAGCCGAAGTAACAGGAGTGAGCAAGAGTTTTACAAGGGTAACAAGGCCCTCATTTTGTAAGGTTTTTCTTATCCCCAACAAGGAAATATTACAACTACACACAGGACACAAGCCAGAGTTAACAAGCACACCAATTCTCCCAAGACATAAAGTGATCAAAGCCTTGACTTGGTTCTACACCCCACAGTTTAGATGTATCTTCACTGTTGACTGAAAAGAATAAAGTAACCTTAAAGATACATTTTATACCATTTTAATTTACAAGAATGCTCAGTGCTTGAACAGAGTACATTCCATTAACAGTTTTCAGGCATCTGACTAAAAGAATCCTTGCTAAAATTAGAGCAGCCAAATGGCAACATAGAAGGATTCTGCAATAGGGAGGAGAATGTAAATGGGGGAGGGAGGTAGGAAGGAAGGCAGTAAAAAACAGATATGAAACTTGACCAAAATTTGAAATAAAGGAAGCCTCACACAGGTGCAAAGTCCTAGTGGATAATAATTTTTTCCCCTTGTAATTACTGCTTGGCAACTGCCAGTTATGTATGCAGTGCCCAGTTTTACTAGGCACTGTTTTAGTTTTCAATAGTGTTACTTTAAAAGCTGATATATACCATATACAGGAAAACAACTGTTTCTTCAAATAGTCTCTTTCCCTCAAGACATCAATTCTGCATAAGGTACACCAAAATTCTATATTCCTTCACTGCAGGTACACTATAACCATCCTTTTCCACATTCTATGCTCTTGTCAGTTAATAGCCCACATCTTCCTTATATTAAATTATCTGGAGAAAAATAAAAAGAATCTAAAGAGATCTATACAGCAATGAACAAAAAGTACAAGCCTCAGGAAACTGCTGGAACAGCCTACAGCCCTCAGAGCTTTCAGAAACTTCAGCCACATCTGAAGACCCAAGCTGAAAATAAAGCATATTTAAATCTTTCAGCTGCCTCCCAGATTATTCACAGACTCTCTGGCCTCAGATCTGTTTACCATGGTTAAAAAAGTACACTAAGACAAAGCTCCTCAAAGTCCATACTGATCCCCTGCTTTCATGTGTCTCTTGTGAAAGCTGTACTTTCCTGGCTGTGATCTATCAGCTACTTTCAGAACCACTACTACCTATGTCACAAAGGTAAGAAAGTTTCTAAAATAGCATTGTTATTGTGTTATTGAGCACAACAATTAACAACTGTTTGCTGTGAGGCTCTTTAAGTCACTTATTTTACCAGAGCTGCTTTGCATTCCATACATTCCTGCATGCTAATTTGGAATGTAAATTCTTTTCAGCCCTATCTCATTACTATACAAAATAAGCAGTTCACTACTCCATTACAATTGCTCAAGTTCATCCTCCTCTTCTATTATCTTCAGTGACAAACCGGCAGAGGACTTAAATTTTGCTGGCTTTTATTGTGCCAACAGTACAAGAAGGAAACTAAGAATGGCCCTTCAAAGAGTCCTAACAGACTGCAAGAACCACAACCCGCTGAAGTTTTAGAACTCATCTATTTCTTTCATCCTTGAAAAAATTTCATCAATACCCTTATTTTAATATACTTTAAGTCACTTTACTTAAGGTAGCAATTCACCACTAGATTTTGATTTACAGCAGTTTGAGTTATGCTTATGACATATGTGCTTTAAAAGCTAGGAAGATTACATAAAAATAAGAAATGTTGTTTATGTTATATATACAAAAATCCTATAATGATATCAGAGGATCTATTTTTCCTAAAGTTCAGCAATGTGGGAACTGCTGCCCTGTAGTGAAAGCTAACTTGCAATGGGAACTGTTAGCTTGCCACGATTCTCAAGCACCAATTCTAGCTCAAAACAAGCTCAAAACAAGCAGGAATTTTAAAACAAGATATTGAAGGTATTTCCAGCTGGTGTTGTTGTGAGTTATTGTTCTAACTATAGGTAGCCAATGGCATTGTGGGGGGGTTATTTGAGAGCCAATGGATGTGTGACATGAATGTTAAAAATAGTATAAAAGAGGTCTTCTAAAAGAAAGTGAAGTTCCTTTCTTTGACCGGAAGCTGTTGTGGTGAGTCTTTATGTGTCGTGTCCATCTCAACAGCGACACAGCAACATGCTCAACAACCTGCTTTTACTTTTTGCAGGTTTGTCTTAGTTAAGGAATCTTTTTAGAAACCCATAGGTTTGTTTCTATGATGCTTGCAAGCAACAGGTTACTGATGAAGGTGTCTTTCAGAGAAAATCAAGAAAAGCATCAAGACCTCATCAGGAGACACACCCTCTAACCTCAGACAGGGATTTGGGAATGAGAACACAGCTGGATCCCAGATTGCTGGGCAGCAGCACCCACCAGAGGGCCAGGCAGCTCTAGGAGTGCATGACAGCTCCCCGAGGTGCCAGCAGATGCCCATGTGGATGCGGCTGGGGTATGTTCCTGGCACCACGCTCCAGATCCCCGAGCATGGACCGCACAGTGTCAGGGGGGAGTTACCTTCTCAACCCACACACACAGGCCTGGCTGGCAGGTGATGGCAGCAGCCACCAGCACCATCCTGATACCACATGGGGAAGGTACAGACAAAACACAGCATGGCCCTCATGGAGTGCAAGACAGTCAGAACACAGCATGACCTTCCCAGTGTGCCAGAGATCTGGCGCACCCTAAAATGCAGGGTGACGTTGCCTATTTTACTGGGTGAGGTAAGGTACCTCTGCTGGCAGGCCTTTGTCTGAGGGGGCTGGTAACCCTATGTAGCTTGTTGGAATGTCACAATGATCCCCTGTGTGTACCTGAGAAGAAAAAAGAGAAAATAACTGCAGCAGTGCTTTTCTCACTGCTGAATGAGCAATGATGCAGTACCTCGAGGTCACTCCCGCTGCTCAGAGCCACCTCACCAGGAAAGCTGCCAGCAGTGACCGCTGCCCTTCCTCAGCCACCGCTGCCATCTTTTCACATGACACCATCTTCCTCCTCCCTCTGCCTCCTGCCCCCAGACCAAGGCTGGGCTGTCTCTCTCAGGATGTGCCGGGGCTCCCATCAGGCAGGGGCTGCTCTGGGTGCTGCTCCGGCCCCATAGCGGGATGAGCCCCAGCCAGGGACTAATGCCGAGGGTTGAGGAGGGGTGGAACAAGCCTCTGCATTTACCGAAAGTGTCTCTATGGCTTCTGAGAGATCACTGCAGCCAGCACTGCTCTGGTGCTGTACAGAAAGGCTTTTCTCATACCCGAGCCGGTGTCAGGCACAATTCTCACTCACCCACTGAGCTGGATAGCTCTGTCATTCCCAGAGACAAAGAATCCAGAGGCCCTCTCTCCTGGAAGTTCCAGACGTTTATTTCTGAAGGGGTCCAAGGCAGAAAGAGGGCAAGATGGCCCCGAGAGCCCCCAGTTATAGGGACGATCTGGGGCCAGATAACAGGAGGCGGGGAGAAACCCCCTTAACCAACAGGGAGTAGGGAAGGGTAGGATTAGGGGTAGGTTACAACCATAGGGGATTACACAGTTTTGGGGAGAGACCATTGTGTTTTCCAGGGGGTGCTTAGTTCAGGAGGTTTTCCACCAGCGAGGTCCTGTTGTATTAGGACCCGCAGTGGTAGAATTGGTATGGTCCACTGCCACAGGGGACAGTGATCACCTTCCTCCACCTTCCTCCTCCTCCCCACCTGTGCCGCCTCTCACCATGTTCTGTGCGCCAGCTCACCAGGACAACATGTCATTTCCACTTTTCCAATTCAGCAAAGCATTAGAACAAAGTAATTAAGTCCACGAGGGTTGCTCGCCTTCATAAAATTTCATGTTAATAATTTAGAAAGATACTCAAAATTGTGACAGCTCCCTCACTAAATTACAAGGTTTCACATGGAAATTATGGCACTTAAAGTTGTCCCTTGCATGTCTATTCTTTATTAAAAATAATAGAATCTTGAAATATTTATCAAAATATCAAAGGAAATCAGACAAGCAAATTTATTTCTGTAGCTTATGAAAGGCCTGATATGCTGCCATGGCAAATCTACAGATCATGGGATTTTCTTAGATCTCATGTAGTACCACTCTGTCTTTTAATATGCAGTTATGGATTTACGTTTGTTACAGTTATGTGGCTCTTTTTAAAGTCACCTAATACTGCTCTTCACAAGCCAAACTGTCCCAGACTGACGAGAGAACCTCCTCAATTAAAGAGACGAATACTACCCAAACCTATACTCTCCACAAGCATTTGATAATAAGCCTTTTTTAAATGAAATTGCATGATCTTCCATTACCATCTGCAGTCAGGTATAACCAGCAAGTATATGATAAAGATACTTTTTAGAGATATACCCAACTCCTCCATAACATATCCAATGGGCAGTTTTATCCATATATCTGCCATAAATCTAGAGAGTTATTATGGCTCTTTTACCACTAAGCTCAGAAGTAGGAAAAAATATAACCATATTACGGTTGGGGGTTTTTTTCTGATTTGGACACTACTGAACCTTGCTCTCATTTGAAGACAGGTTACTTTCTGCTTTTACTTACTTAAATTTAAAACTGGAAACAGGCACATTTATTTGCATTTTACTTGCTTTCAACCAGAAAAAAAGTCCCATTAATTTGAAGTTGGGGGAAACAAGGTCAGGTACAAAGAAAAGCACCAAGTGTGATCATTTACAAATACATGTGACACCATCATAGCACTAAAGGCACCTCTAACAGTACAGCTCCCACAGCAGTTTCACAAAGACTATTTTCCTCAGTACAAACCCTCCACTGGACGATTAAGAGGCAAAGTCCTGTGTAGTCAGCATGCATTTTATTGGCGCATTCCAGTACCCGTTAAAATTAGCAGCCAGTTAGGAAGCTAAAAGACAGTTTTTCCGTTCTGGGATTCAGTCACCTTAGTTTGCTTTCACATATACACTTGTGCTCCCCAGTTGAAAAAGCCTGCTGCATAAGTAACTGAGACAACAAACACAGCTAGAGAAACAACCTCAAGCTTCCCCATTCTATTTCTCCCCACTTAGAAAATGTTTGATTCATTCTTCATGAAGAAATTTCATTTTCTGGATTCTTTTAAAACTCCTAAATATGTACCTTGCTTTTTTCCTGATTATCATCACTTGCACATACAAAGTTTATAAAGTGACAGAAAAATATAAAGTAAAAGTCCTCCCTTTATTCCTGTCTGGAGAGGATCAGCAGAGTTGTGAGTCAAACAGCATCCTGTAAAGTGGGGCTCACCTGTCTTTGTTTAAATACTTTTACCTAGATGCTCACAAGAGACAGGTATTCCTTGGACTTCAAGTAGACTCAGCTTTTATGTATCTTCACTGGCTTTTTCACAGATAGAAGAAGAGAGGAAAATAATGCTTCTCATTTAAAGGCAGGACCAGCTACTACTTCCATGCTAAGTTGTTTCTTCTTTTGCTGGAAAACTTTGGTCTTCATGTTGTGTTGGTTTTGCATGGCCTGCTTTTTGGTAGCACGGGGGTCACAGAGATGGCTTCTGTGAGAAGGTGCTAGAAGCTTCCACCATGTCCAGCAGAGACAATCCCTGATGGCTCTGAAGATGGACATGCCACGGGCCAAGGCTCTGGTTATGCCAGACTGGTTACATATTTAAGAAGAAATTCAAAACAAAGTGGGAACACACAGTTTTTTCTAGCCAGAGAAGAGGAGGTAAGAACATATGAGGGAAACAACATGGAGTCACCAAGGTGAGTGAAGGAGGAGGAGGAGGAGGTGCTCCAGGCGCCAGAGCCGAGATTCCTCTGCAGGTTGTGGGGACTACCAGGTGAAGCAGCTGTGCCCCTGCAGCCCATGGGGTCCATAGGGGATGCAGAGATCCACTCTCAGCCCTCAGGGGAGGTGCCCACGGCAGAGCAGGTGGATGCCTGGAGGAGGCTGTGATCCAGTGGGAGACCCATGGAGAGAGGGGGCCCCTGCTTGCAGGCAGGAGCAGCTTGTCCTTGGAGGACTGCACCCTGTGGACGAGGGACCACAGGGCCACAGCAGTTTTGGGAGGACTGCTCCTCATGAGATGGGCCCACATTGGAGAGGTTCATGGAGAACTGTCTCCCGTGGGAGGGACCCCACGGCATGGCAGGGGAAGGATTCCTCTCCTTGAGCAGTGGAAGATCTCGGTGATGAACTGACCAAAACCCCCATGCCCTGTTCCCTGCGCTGTCAGTGGGAAGGAGGGAGGGACTGGGGGGAAGGATGGTGTTTTAAGGCCTTATTTTACTTCTCATTATCCTCCTTTGATTCTGTTAGTAATAAATTCACTTTGTAACTCTTTAAGTTGAGCCTATTTTGCCCTTGGAGTGTTTTCTTCCAGTCCATATCTCAACTCATAATCCCTTCCTTTAGTGTTTTTTCTCTCCTCTGCTCAGCTGTGGAAGGGGAGAGAGAGTGAGCGGCTGTCGTGGGTTCCTGGCATTCAGCCAGGGGCAAACCACGATGCACCTATAGGAGNCAGCCAGGGTCAAACCACGATGCACCTATAGAAGCATTTGCCATCTAGACCTTCCAGTTACCATGCAGACTCTTAATATTCAGTTCTTACCTTCTCTTGATTCGCCCCAAGTGGGCCCAGAGACACTTCAGAGACAAAGTCAGAGGAGCAGGTATTTGCTTTATTCGGCATGCAGGGTGTGGGGGATTTGCTCCTCCAAACACACACACACACCGGTACTTCCAACAACACAATATTATGGGTAACATTCATGAATATTCATCACATTCCCTGGGATAGGAGTGGTTATACAAATAATTTTTTTGAAGTCATTAATATCATTAGCATGTGTGCCCTGGTGGTCTTTGGGGGTCTCTCCATGATGAAGATCTGGTGGTCTTCATCACAATGCACTTTTCACCTTTCTCTCTGGAGCATGCACAGTCCTTAGTGGGATGATTCAGTGGTTTCTGTGCTGGCTTCAAACAGATTCTTGTCCCTCTTATCATGACAAGATAAAGGGAATCCTGTTTTTTGAGGTTTTAGAATTCACGTATTCTGTCTTTCAATAGTTAACCTGAGTTACCTATTGACTACTCCTTTCTCACCCTTTAGTCTGTTCCTGGTTTTTTTATGTCCTTCATTTTGCAGGTCCTCATCTTCCAACATCTACCTTTTCAAAAGCAGGCTGTTTCCCAGGGGATCCAGGAACACTTCTCTCATGACCCAGACCATGCCAGATGTGCCACATTGCAATATGTGCCACATCTTCATCATTTGCCCTCCACAGAAAGGAGGCTGAACTAATTAAAGAGAGTGATAGTCAACTGGAGGATAAGCCTACCAAAGGCCCAGGCTAGCATTCCCTTTTCCATGATTTTCCTCAGTAACCCTGTGGATGAAAGGAAACTGGTCATTGCAGAAAGCCCTGAAATACCCTCCCTGATGCAGGGACAGGTTTCCTGCCACACAGGGTGTGCTCACGGGGTTGAGGGAAAAAACCCGCTGAAATATCTGAGCTAATTGCGTATGAATGATCCCCATTTTCTATTTAATTGCCTGTACCACCTCCTGAAAGAACTACTACCAACTGCTGGAAAACCTGGGACAAGCCAGGGTACTAGATTTTAGGCAAGGTGTGAAGCATCCCTTATCTACCATTTACCTACCAAGGGAAAGGGAATAAAGCAGAGACTTTTCTGATGAGAGAGCCAACAATGGTCAGGGATACACCTTGGTAATGCTGGTTCTCACACCTGTTGATAGGAGGAAGGGCTGCTTGATTTGTGTTGGCCTGGGAAGCCTCACATGGAAAGCAGTTTGCATCCGCTCCACTTCATCAGGACTTCATTTGTTCTGCAATAACTGTCCCAAGCTCTCTCAGGTGAGAAACCACATCATTCTGAGCCTCAGGCGAGAGAGCAGTTAATCTCTGAATTCGTGCTATCCAGTGTTTGACTCCATAAAGTTTACATTTTCATGGGCTTCCTTTTCAGCATACATAAAGGGCTTAAAGCTAAAAAGCAAAACTTTCCAAATGACACATTATCAGCACAAAAAAAAGGAGCTCTTTAGGTAATCAGAAGTTCCAAGAACAAGTGAAACAGTGTTTTTGTCAACACTTCACTGCAGAGCTGAATAATTGCAAATAGGTGGGAAAGGGAAGAAAGTATTCCCAGATGAGAGAAGGTGGTAAGAGGAAAGAGTCAGCACCTTCAGACAAGGGCAAGAAAAGAATACTTATCACTGTCATCTAATTAGGTCTCAGGGGAAATCAGTAATAAATTCCACATAACAGTGCAAGCTGGAGGCATGAAGAAGTAATTTGGTAGGGTGATGGCAAATCACAGTATTTGTACTTCCCAGCTGGTGACACACTCGCTTACTAAAAAGCCATGTATTCAAGTAGAGCCTTTTTCTTTCCTGTTGTGTATTTCCCACTGGGAAACTGCTGTGCGTTTGCAGATTGATGACCACAGAGACCTTCTGTGTTCTGAGCAGCTAAGCCTCAGTTAAATATTGCTGGACCCTGCAGTGTACCTCTACTTTAAACATACAATATTCTTATTGGAGTTCAGCCAACATGCTTTCACATCTCTATTGAATATGGCAATCCCTTCACTATGACTAAAGCTTGTTCACCAGTATTTTTGTCATGCCAAGACAACATAATTTTCCTTCTGCAGTACATCCATAGAGATGTTTCTTCTTAATCTACATACTTTTCTATTGCAGAATTTTGCCTTTGCTGTGATTCCCTAGGGTCAGCACACTAATATGACCTGTTATAGGGGTTTAGGGATTTAAAAAGTTTACAGTGACCTTGCTCCTCTCTTGTTTTGCTGGACAAGGAACCAGGTGATCACAGAGAAGCCCTGATCTACAAGATACTGACTTCTCTGCATTTTCTGAAACTAGAAGAAACATTTCTCTACATGGTATGAGAACTCATCCCCTAATGACTTGATAGTACAGTAGCCTCAGTGCATTGTATTACACTATGTAAATACAATGGAACATGCTACACAATCACACTTACCTGTATTTAGAGCTCTCCTTAAATATAAAAGCAACATTACAAATGTGTGTATTTTCAGAATAGACAGACTTGTGGGTGCAATGTTCACACTGGTGAGAAGGACAAGATTGAAAAAGCCAGACGAATCAAGTGGAAACAAGGATGGAAAAAGGGGAATTAGGGCACAGAAGCAACAGAGGGAAAAAACACCACACCAGTCCAGAGTATATTAGGTATGATCTCAAACAAGTGATGGCAGTGGGAGCTGGAAGGAAGGCCAAGAGGGAGATGCAGAGGGTTGAAAGTGAGATGAGAGGCAGATGCACTTGGACAGTGGAGACTGCATGTAAAGATCTAGAGAGGAAAGGAGCTATGGCTGCCTTTGGAGTATCTGTGAGAAAAAAATCAGAGCTCAGGGAAAATGGAAAGATAGCACCAGGAGACATCACTTATATCCAGGTGTATTCAGGTGAAAAAGATACTGAAAGTTTATGAGATTTCATTGTTTGAACTCCTCAAGAAGGTCCTGCAATGTCAATGCATTCCCTTCTTGCCATGAACTTGACATGATTCCTGTCTGTGAAGGCTTTTCTACCCAGTGAGTGTGTTATAGTAAAATAAATGCTAATTTCTGCAGATTTACATGCCAAAAGGAAACTTCAACCTCAATCCCCAGAAAGGCACTGGCACTAAAACAAGTCTCCAGTTTATGCTGTGTGATTTGAAGGAGAAGGACCATCTGACAGACAGACTTCAGCAAAGGTTGGGCACCAAGTCTCTCATGACAGAGATTTCTGTTTATAACGTGAAGAAATACAGGGCCATGACTGCAGCATGGGGTTTTCCACGGAGAAATTAAATATATGTAATAAAGTACTTCCTTAGGAAGCCTGCCTGGGAAATTGTGTGTATATTTAACTCTGTGGAGAAAGCGTTTAGAAGTACTTCAGCCTTGCAAAGATATTGCCCCTCGGTGTGAGCAAGGTCGGCAAGAGCCTTATAACAACACATCCACCTTTATAAACCTGACAGCAGCATGGTTTTGTTCTCCTCCTGAGAGCGCAGGAGATGTGTGAGGATTTAACATGCAGTCCATTTTATTAGCTCCTGGAAGGAAGGGTGGTAGTGCTGTAACTCCCTTTTGTAGAAATGTTTGAAATGCTCAGTGACTCCAAATGGCTTTGTTAGTCACAACATCCCTGGAAGGCATGAAAGGGCACATTCTTCCCATTTACTTCAAGATAGTACAATAGCATTTGTTTTCAAGCTATTCAGGGTTACAACCTGAGTGTAACCCATTGAAGAACATTTTTGTCAATCACCTTTTGATGTGTTTCCTGCTAACTTTTAACCTTTAATTATTAAATATGCATATGATAAAAGGTTCTTCATGCCAGTCCTTTAGCAATTTTTCTTGAAGAAGAATGAGCTTATAAAATGTAAACTCCTCTAAGAAAAAATAAAGGTTATAATTTCAGCTCACCAGCAACACTTGTACAAGAAAAATGCTACAGATAATGCAACATGTGCAAGTGCACATTATAAAGAAAGCTGCTTATCATATAAGCAGTGTGTGCACATGTGCCTGCATATTTTATGTAGATATGTCCCTTCGCACAATGGGATTATTCCATATTTTAAAATGCACAGAAAATACATTAGCAAATGGGTTGCCATTTCTTGATATAAATAAATTTATCTGCTCTCNAAGGATAATAGCGAACAAGTTACTGAGATTCTCTAACAATTTTTATTTATGGCGCATTTTGAGATTTTTATATGGAAGATGTCTAAAAGAAACAGCCCCATATTCCCTGTTAAAGTTAATAGTTATCTCAGAGCAAATCTGTTGGCACAAACTCACTATTTTTTCCCAATTATAAAACAGTAAGAATAGTAGGAGACATAAAATACTCTCATAATCTTCTTCAGGTGAGCAAAATTTAATTATCCTGAAACAATGGTAAATATATATTCACCCCCACTACTGCAAATGTCTTTAAGATGCTGTACTTATGCAAAGCCTTTTCCTCAACCCTTTATCAGTGTGACTCCTTCAGCATGATTAGTGGCAGGCAGCCTTGGCCCCTCAACCTTGCATTTGCATTCCCAGCAGCATGTGCTGGAACAGGGCTTGCCATTTCCTTTTAGTGCATGCATAGACATGAAACACTTCATGCAGGATAACATGTTTTAGCAGTCTTAAAGGGCTGAACAAGTCAGCCAAGCTAAACAGCCTCAGCTTCCTTAAAGTCATTTTGGAGCCACCATGAGGTTGCCAGAAACAGAGGGAAATGGATAACAGAAATGCATTCTATAATGGGATTAAATAAACTGTGGGCCAACAAATATTTGTACAATTAAGAAATTTGGTTCTTGCAAGGCCAGCAGATAGTTTGGGGCTGAAAGTAAATGCTAAACTGCAGATGCTATCTTGGCAGCAGGGAGAGGCAGGCAGGACAGCACTGCTGAGAGTGCTGCTGATGCAGGAGCCGGTGCTCAGCAGGGCAGATGCAAGTGCACGTCTCTCTCCATGTGCAGCAAAAGCTGCTGGAGGCACTGGCTAGCCAGCTCACAGAGGGCAAAACCATTACTTTTTCCCTTACAGTCTCCTCTTACATTATTTCTTCTCTTACATTTACCAGAATCCAAGGCAAGCATTTAAAATTTTCCTATCCAGGCATTTAAAATTCAAGAGTGATCCCAGAACAGTATTATGGAGCACAAAGATGAGGCATTACTGAGTGTTTTTCATCATAGCAGAAGGTGGTGTGAGCTTCCCTGTGGCACCCATGTCCCCAGTAGGAGGAATGCAGGGTGAGAATACACCAACAACTGGCTCTGATTACTGAGGTGCAGGTAACATTTCTTAGCCGCCGGGGTGCACATTTTTACCACTGAGCTATAAAGAGTAACTCTGAGATTATTTCAGCCATTTCATGGAAGTGGGGTAAGCTGTGTCAGTTTTGTCATGGGGCAGGAGCATTTCTGCCTGATAATTGCCATGAAACAGCTTCCAGGTAGGGACTCATCTCTTGCTTTTGGCAGCAGCATCGCTGAGATTGTGTAGTGTCACAGGCAGTCCTTGTGCTGATGGGCTGTAAGGCGTGTGCCACAAGGACCGCTGCTGCTAAGGACAATCCTCTGAGCCCTCTTCCTCCCCACGGGGGTGAATTTGCAACTGTCCAACATCCAGTTCATGGTTTTAATCTGCTATAGCTGTTCTGCATCGTGTGATAGGTGCAGAAACTGCTGCAAGTGCTTTTGTGAGGTTTGGTTTCTTTTTGGATGTTTTCTCGCAGCTGCGCAGCTCTGCCGCACACATGCAGCATTCCTGTCTTGCACACTGCTAGAGGGAGGCTTCCTTTGCACACTGCGAAATGGAGGCTGACAGAGTTGTAGCCACACATTTAAACTCACCCCTGAGAATGGCACAGAGAACACAGTAAGTAGGTGTGTAGAGGGTAGGGAACATGCTGTACTGAGGTCTGTGTGGGTAACAGACACACAACTAATCAAAAATTAAAAACAGCAAGTTGTGCACTGAGCAAAAAACCCTTTGATGGAGTCTAGCAGTATGTAACATCAGCTGATCACCAAACCCTCCCAAAAGACCAAGGGAACAATCATTACATGTCAGCTGCTGAGGATGCACCACTATGAACTTCTCTACAGCTACAATCGTGAGCACAGCCAGCACTCCCTTGAACTGTTAGAGCAAGCATTCTGTCCATCTGTACCAAAACATTAACTGACTATCACCAGTATTTATTGGTCTATCACAGCTCATACATATTTGTCAGGGCAAATAAACAGTCTTTTTTGACATATCATCCAATGCTACTGTGTATACTAAAAGCCACCACTTAGTCCACATCAAAAATACTGCCAAAACCCCAAACAATCTTTGCTATGCTGGGACAGGGTATAACAAACGGAAGAAAATTACTCTTACATGTCATGTGTAAAGGGAAGATATCTGTGCAGGTATTAAGGGAAAGGGAGCATGGCACAAGGTAATGGGAATATAGGTCTAGAAAAAGCAATCAGGCAGCACACAACAGCACTCTGCTCAGTGTATCTGGAGGGCACAAAAAAAAAAAACTGAGTAAGAGAGGAGTGGAGAAAGGGAACACCAGTCTTCTCCTCACTGCTTCTGGAGCATGAAAGCAACTGGGTCTTAGGCTGCAAACACACATCAGCAACCACTGAGAGGGGCAGCAAAGACACACCTGCAAGATCCAGGTAACCCAGACACCTGACTGGGATGGGAAAGAGGAGCAGAGAGACACCCACTAGTCCCACAAGAGAAATGCTGTATTTCACACCCCAGGCAAAAGACTGAAAATTATTTTGGGTGGGAAGGAGAGGCTGAGGCTCAACCCTACACCAAAAGCAGAGAGGAAATCATGAAAATAGTGACAGGTAGTGGCTCAAGCAGAGTTAGAAGTATTCCTGGTCATGGATTTCTGTGATTTGCAGAATCAGATTCCCACATGCTTACTTTTACTTTGCATTAAGAGTTTGGTAAATACCAATTTATCGCTGAAGAGCACAATTACAGGTCATGAAATAGGGCTTATATGACCTTCTCATGATTCTCTCCAGTGCATTTCCATTTTAAATTATACACCCATTTTAGAGGACTCCCTTTTAAAGAGCAAGCCCATCTTACAGTTTTTTTAATATTTTGGCAACATGCCTTTGTAGTTCAGGACAGCAGCAGTGCAGTTTTCCTCCATTATTCCTCTTACTTCATTTTGTATTTTCTTCTGTTCGTGAAAACAATTAAGACTGCAGATTGCCTTATCCTATTTTAAACTGTCTTTTAATCTGGATTGTTGCTCCCATTCCACTGTTTCTTGTCATCCAGAAGAGCACTGGCTTCATATCCCAGTGCCACAAGGCATTTCAGCAGTGCCTATGTACCCAGCACATCCACTGTGTTCATTCTGCTGGAAAGTGGGAATTGTCTTCTCACCAGGGGGTTCTGAGGGAGAAGGGAAGGTGGACAGAAAATGCCCATACACAGGTACAATGTCCACGAAATTACATACCCAAGAGAGTACCAAGAAAACCATAATGAGAAGTACCTCATACTTGTCCCTTTGGTTGGTATCATCCTAAACCTGACTTCTGCAATTTCATATCTCTCAGACAACCTACCCTTTGTTCCTAGAGATTAATTTTTAGTCTCTCTATTAACTCATTCTCCCTGCCATGGCATGCTTTTCCACAGCATACAATCCATGTCTTAATAGTAAGCTAGTACAAAACATAAAACTTCTCACATAATATAAGCAAGAACTGTATCCCTCTCCACTCCAACAAAGTCAGGATGGCAGAAGTTCCTAACAGACCATAAGAATTACACCTCAGATTTATTAAATTACTTCTACATCATTACTCCTGCTCTTAACGCCCCTTTCTAGTCAATGAGACCTGAAGACACAGCAGTTGGCAGAAACAGGTTTTGTAAGATGCAGAATACATCTGCTCAGCATGTAAAATGTCAGCACAGTTTTATTGTAGATTCAGTGACTCTACAGGCTTAAAAGAAGAGTGGATCAATGAGGAAATCTTGTGCCCGACTGGACCATGCTCCTTTCTGGAGGTCTGGATCAGGGGGAAAGGCTTACTGCTCTGACCTGCCCACAGCCAGGTAAGCAGAGTAGAAATCTGACAGAAGCAAGGTACAAAGCCTTCATTCCCTGTTCCACACAGAGATTGCAGGTGGCTCCTGACCCTCATCTAAAACTACAGGGACAAATCAGATCAGGGTCTTTTCCTCTCCATAAGCTCAGCAATGCAAGCCATTTTATCCCAGCCTCTTGCTAAAAACCTGTAATGAATCTTCTGACAATTTAATTCATGTTTGAAATTTCATTAAATTACTTTATTTGCCTTCTGTGAATGATTTAACTATTTTTTCAGTGATAATAAATGACAGGGAAGAAACAGGTAAACAAACAGAAATACACAGGCATCTCCACATTAATTTTTGGGAAAAAATGTAACCATGACAGTCAGTAAAGAATAAAAAAATAAAAAATATTAATGCAACCTTTACTGCAGAAAAGCTAATCCCCCAAATGGCCATGGAAAGAATGGAATCAGTAAGCTTGGAAAACACCTCTAAGATTGAGTCCAGTCATTAACCCACCACTGGCATCTTGCAAGAGATATCCCTTTTTATTGGGAATTCACACAGTAGGGAAACAAACATGAGAGAAAACATTTTTCACCTCCTCATGTCATAAAACAAGGCTTTTTCCTGACTTACTGTTAACATCACTGGCAGTGTAGTTATCAGCTGCAGTGTTCAAGTAACATTATCCCTGCAAAATTAACATTTTTAGAATAGAAATATCTCCGCAACATAATTTCCCATTATGACACTAAGCCTGGCATAAACAAAAAGTAAAAAAGTTCTTCTCACTGATTTTATCTGCCATATTAAAAAACAGAAGCTCATAAGATGCAATGAAAGCTATTTAAATTCATCCAAATACACAGTACTTCAGCTAGATAAAGTGAGACAAGAATACATTTCTTTATCAAAACTATGGTGACAATTTCAGCTGGATGAATACAAATGCATTATCATTTTAATATTTAGGATGTTCCTTATTACTTCCAACTGCCTGTGAGAGTTCTCATTTTATTCCCCTTAGTGAGGAGAGGTTCCAGCAATAGGGAATGTGTTTTTGTCTTTCACTGAACAGCAGATGAGAGGAAGATCTCTCTTTTTAAGATATTTTAAAGACATTTTTAAGATATCTTGACGTAAGATATCTTACTTCAAGATACTGAAGTATTTATTTGGACAAATAAGGAAGTGACATGAAGTGGAAGTCAAAGGGAAAAAAAAAAGAGCCATTTCCAGGATAATCTTCCTGACAAATACAAGAGAAAATTATTTTAGTAGTAAAGTGTTTTTAGAGTGTTAGCTGCTACAAATAATTCCCTGCTATCTCTGATCCTTTGAGACTGTCACACCTAGGAAAACAGAGCATCAAAGGTGAATTGCTTCCACTTTGCAGACATGGAACTACATATTATCCAGTCAATCTTAAGTGTTCACACTTAAGTCCCCTGTCACAGTTGGTGAGGGGTAGGTCTAATGCTACACAGTTCATGTGATTCTCACCAAGTCAGAAAGTGAGGGGTGGAAACCCTGCTAAAACCACATTGCTACCATCCCTTCCCTCTCCCCTAAAATAAAAGGGCCATTGTGTTTTCTGCCAAGGCAAAGGGTTTTTTCTCAGTTTATAACAAATAGGCCATTAGTCATACTAAAAAAAGAGTGAAACAGGACCACTAATGATGCAGATTGACCTGAGAGTAAAGATAATCTAACCCTGGCTCAAATACTGCTGAAATCCCTTATCTCAAGTATCAAGAATGGTAAGAAGGTTATCATGGGTAAAAGCAGGATAACCAATGGAACAGAAGCATGGAAAAGAAGTTCGACAAATGGGAGAGAAGGAAAAGGCAAAAGATCTCCACCTCAGAGTGATGGAAACATCCTGTAATGCATATGATGTATTGAGAGGTTCTGAGCTCAGAGGTTCTGGTCAGCTGTCTTCGAGCAAGAGGAATCCCACTGGAAGAGGAGGAGGCTCCAGGGGTGATCAGGGAAAGGAGAGCTGATGCTGAGAGGAGATGGCACCGCTCTGCACAAACTCATCATGAGTTTAGAAGAGGAGACTGAGGTCAGACCTAATTGAGGTCTTCAACATCCTCCCAAAGGCCAGTGGTGGGGCAGGTACCGAACGCTTCACGCTCCTGACCAGTAACAGGACTTGAGGCAACAGCTGAAATAGTGTTGGGGAGGTTCAGGTTGGATATCAGCAAAAGATTCCTCCCTCGGAGGGTGCTGGGGCACTGAACAGGCTCCACAGGGCATGGCCACAGCCCCAAGGCAGCCAGAGCTCCAGGAGCGTTTGGACAATGCTGTCAGGCACAGGGTGGGATTGTTGGGGTGTCTGTGCAAGGCCAGGAGTTGGACTTGATAATCCTGATGGGACCCTTCCAACTCAGCATATTCTGTAATTCTGTGATTCAGTTCCTGGTGATGATCAGTGAGATATTTCACAATAGCAATGTCATAAGTAAAGTTGCCCTTTTGCCTCCAACAGTTTGCCAACAGTGCACCTCTGAAGGCGGAGGATGATGCTGCCTAAGCAATAAGATTTTTTCGTTTTCCTAGTAAAAATTATGTTTCAGTGAAGTTTCTCATTTGAGTGGAAAACCTTGAAGTACAAATCAGCAGCAAAACACATTTCTCCTAACCCAAGCAGTAACTGCTACTCCAGCCTGCCTTCAGAAAGAGGCTTAAGTGTCAGGGAAGTGAATGGATATGCTTTCTGCTCCTAAAACAGGTTTTTTAAAAAAAGTGTCAACTAGACCTGACAATACATTTGAATGATACAAGGATGCTTCTGAAAATCTTATTGTAGGATGTGTCAGCTTGTGACAAGGTGCCAAAAGTTTCACTGAACAGAAAAAGAAGGGTCTTTCTTTCCCTACTACTTCCACCCCAGATTTCAGCCACAGAAAGACTTTCTGCCTTTCCTAAGAGCTTCTAATTAGAGGATAAAGAGCCTGAAACCCAGTTTCAGTGAACATTTATCCACCTGGACAGAAGGTCACTTTACAATGAGATTTTCCCTTAAATTTGTGAGAGAGAGGAACTGAAGAGAGAGAACAACACATTCAGAAGCACTCTCAGAAAGACTTTACAATCAGGCACCACAGGACTCTTGTAAAAGCTGACAGGCTCTCTATTATTTATGTAAACACTTTGTACTTCTTACACAGCAAAGACACTACAATTGTCTTAACCAGTTAGTTGGCACAGTAATTATGACACGTTCCTAATGCAGTACTTGGAATCCAGGTATGTGCTAAATAAAATCTGTGGCAGATCCCTTTGGCTTGGTACTAAGGTTGTCTTTATACTGTACATAGATTATTTTGGTTAGCAAAAATGTTGAAATAGTCAACTTTTTTTCTTTTTTAAAGGGACCAAACATTACAAATGCAGAAAGGCAGTTTAGAGAAGAGCTGCCAACTCCTGAAACCCTGGGAACTACAAGCAAACTCAAAGACATTTGGATTTAGTCCTTCAGTTTGGGACTGTAATGTTCAGGAACAAGATCCAGGCTGTCTGGTGTAAAATCTTGAATGAGCTAGCAGATGCTGACCAAGGATGAGATTTCAAAAATAAATTCTCAAACAGAAAAGCAGGCAAGGAGAAAGCCTTCCCTCTTCCTGCCATGCCTTCCTATGCCATTCATGCTGGGGTATCTCCTTGTTCTTAACTCTCACAGCATTTCCAATATTTAAGAAAATTTCCAATATGTAAAAAAATCCTTATTACTAACATCTCTCTGCAGACTCAAGGTGAGCAAGGTTGCTCAGCTCTCACAAGGTACTGAGAGAGGGAACAGAAGAACGATGGCTGATGCCACGTGCTGATGTAAAAGTGACAAAGGGCTGTTCCTGCACCTGCAGTTCTCAGCCTGCAACAGGAACAGTTACAAGTTGGGAGGATTTTGGTTTGTCTGAAAAGGAAGGAGAACTTGAGCTTGCAGCTCTACAGAAAATTTCTCTGATATTTAGATGCATAAACCAGTCTGTGTTTAAAAAACATTCAATAGTACCTCTAAATGATTTTCTATACCATGAAATTTCAAGAACCTATTAAAAGGTTGGAAGTCTGATTAATCCAGACAAATGACCCAGAAACTTCACATATTTCCCCAGGCATTTGAGGTTCACCCAGATCATTGCAAGCTAAATATCAGTGTGGTGGTCTTAATGCAAAAGGGATTAGAGAGAGATTCTTTTCGACAGAAAGGATTATTATTATCTATTTCTATTGAGTCTGAGACAATTGGAAGCCCATCTGTTTATTAACATTCATTGCCACATGGGCAGCTTGTTCTTTCAAGTATCTTCAAGAACTCCCACCAAAACTGGTATTTCTGAATGTAAATTCCAAGCTTCTCATGCGATATGTTCAAAAGATGATCAATGGAAAGGAATTCCCTATTCAGAGAAAACCACAGTGGGTTTGGAAAAAAACCTGAGATATACCTTAAGTACTGCCTAGAATCAAATTTACAAACCCTTCAGTGTTATCTGAAGCCTCTCCCACACGGCACAACAGGCTCAGGGGATTTTGCTGCTGGCCTGAGTGGGAAACAAAGGAGTCATTTTCCAATTATGTCATTCCTGAAGTGTTCAGCTCACTATACAGAGTCCATAGCTGCCAGCTACCAGTCATGACTAGCATACTGTAATGGCATTTCGTTTTTCCCATGGGACATCAGGTGGCTCCAATGTGTAGTATAATAATTGCCTTTAACTTAAATGGCTAGCTTTTTTCTCTTATAGACAAAGTTATTAATTTTCCATCTCTGAGGAAAATCAGTTATATAAAGCCTACTGAAGACTACTCCAATTACCTCCCCCTGAGTGTTGCATTGGTCACTCCCACTTGGAATGAGTCTGTACTGCCAGGGGAGAGATGTTTGTCAGGAATATTAATGATGTTCTAATAAAAAGGAGTTGGATTTTAAAATAGGAGTAAAATGAGCATTTAGTACAATAAATAAAAAGCAACAAAAGGCAAGGCACAAGATTCATGGGAAGTGGTGACAAGACAGGAAAACAGAAGTTACCATGCTCGTCACAAGGGCTGTTCATCAAGGTCTCTGTGATTAACCAAAAAAGCAGTAAAGATCAAACATCAGTTTGATCACTTTGATCAGATCAAACATCAGTTTCTGGTTATGCCAAATTTTAGACTGTCCCCATAGATCATTTGTAGAAATAGAGAAGTTCCACAGTCTTGTTGAATCATAATGCCGAGAACATACTTTCAGAACATAGGAGATTTTATTTCATTTATTTACAAGTTAAGAGTTTGTTAGAGTAGTTAATTCCTGGAGAGAAACATTTTCTAGTTCTAATGGGCACCTCTCTAAAGAGCTGTATGACCAAAAAAACCCCAGTGCCAACAAGTGGTGATCTATTGGAAGGTTATCTCATCTTCTCCAGAAATCTTTCCTCAGTTTTCTAATATGTTATCCTATTGATTTATTTTCAGTTTCCTCATATTTATATGCTGACTTTTCACACTGCAATAATGTGAGGATTAAAGAGCATGAACAAATTTTCACCTGTTCAGGCTATTTAACTTCAACAAATGAGAACTAGAAGTGATTATTTTTGATAAATCTTCACTCTGCAGGCTACCAATAGCTGGATAACTACCCCTGTGAAAGAAATGTCAACATACAATTTATATGCATGACATTTTTTCTGTACAAATGAAGATGTCAGCAAGATCTAAACACTTCAAGTTAGTATATAATAATTAATCTTGGAGTTAATAAATTCAACAGCCTAGAATATACATGACACATCCATGGTGGGGACCATCCTTAACTATAATAGAAAAATTAATCATGTTCCTATGAAAAACAAAAGACAATAGTACTGTAGCCCAGAAGTCCTACTCAAAATTTATAGAGGATTATGCACAGCTTAAGACACTGAAAATGTCTTCTTTCAAATTTAGCCCTTTTTTTTGGTGCTATTCTCTATGCTGTGCTCTCTGACAATGGACTTTATGCGGCCTTGTCCTATTACTGGCTTCCACATACATCCAGCACTTAAATTTTCATAAAAGCAGTACCACTACTTATCAGTCCCTTGGAGTTTTTGGAGGTTGCTCTTNACACAAAATGAAGTCCAGAGTCAGCAGTTTTAAGAGTTTGTTTGGATGGCTGTTAAACAAATGCCCAAACTTTCTGACTTTCTGACCCTCTCCACACCTAATACTCTCACCATTTCCACAACCAATGTCAGGCCAAAGCTTTTCTCCATCCAGAAGCACAGCTTCAGACATGAGTAAGTTTCCACACATCTACAGGCTAATGGTGTTTCCTGGGCAGGATCTCATCCCACAGGATGTCCTGGGAAGAGGACATGTGTCTCACATGGCAGGGAGGAAGCATTCACACATGGTATCAGTCCATGGCAGGTGATGTCACACATCTTCCCCCTCACAAAGAGGGTGGCTGGAGGCCCTTAGTGGGCTCTCCCATTTCTGTCTGTATCACTCATCAGCATGATGCTTGTCTCCTTCCTGTGAATGCCAAGGAAGAACTCCAGGGAGCCCAGAAGAAACCTGGACAGCAGACAAGTTACTGATTTTAACTGCTTACAAACTCCATGTGAGTTATGAGCCACAGGTCATCTACCTCTACATTCAGGTCCTAATTGAAGACATTTGGTTATCTTAAGTGAGTTCTGCAGTTTCTGGTTGTGCATTTATCCCATATATCACCTTGGTTCCTGGGCTGTGTTTTCCCAGGAACAGAAAAGGCAAAACCAGGGTTTGTGTGCATGCAGACATGCCAGGGTGCATGTGTGGGCAGACACTGAGCTTCAGGAGAAATTTCCTTGGAAAGGACAGCATCTCCAGCTAAATCTCCAAAAGACCACAAAGTTGAAAGACCACAGAGCTGTTTAATTTAGACAGTGCTGCAGACCCTTCCAGGGCACAGTGACACAAGCATATCTCAACTTGCTGAAAACCAAGTCATTTCATGGCTACACTGGTGTTTCTGCCCAAACACAAAGCCCGGTGCATCTCTTCTACAGTTCATTTCTTTGTTTCCCTTCAATTCATGCTATTTTTCCTCATTAAGCAAACTTCTTGCAGAATATATTCTGGAGGCCTACAAGCTGGAACGCTGCCAACTGTATTAGCAAAACCTTCAGTCCCTTGCCCAAGAGGCCTGAAATGGCCAGAGCTCAGCCCAGAGTTGCAGTACAACAGCCCTCTCTGATCCCAGCCATAAATCATGGCAGGTACAGCTGGGAGCAAAAGTGCTTACACCAAATCTCTGGTCATATAGAGAACTGTAACTCAACATCACTGCATAGTCCCAGGCACAGATATAAACCAGGGGCCAACACAGCCCCCAAGAAAGCAGGAAAATTTCCTGTCGCTGGGACTTCTGTGCAGAACATCTGAGAATTACGTGCACGTCCAGTGTTACTGCCCTTATCCCAAATAATCTAAAAAAATCAGAGTTGGATATAGGTCCAATCCACAAACTATATGTTACATCTCCATGAGATACAAGGCATATGTTTTCCACACAGAAAGTACAAGACTCTTGATCATTTCCTAGGGAAAAATGAGGTGCTTTCCAACCAGGATGTTTTCAAGCTGAACCACTGAGCATCTGGAAAATATTCTCTCCCTTGTTCTGCCACTATACTTGTTATATTTACACACAATGTATTGAATTAACTTACACACTTGGATCTGGTGAACAAGTATTTAAAAATGCCATTTTTTCTTTCTGTAACTTAGAGTAGCACTAAGTTCTATTCCAGCACATGAAGGCTATGTACACTCAGTCTTACAGCGACCTAGAAGATTTCGATAGTGGTTTTTAATTTTTAAAGGAGTTCTCAAGTGATCACTCAGTGAACCTGTCATGGCAATGAGAGATATCTTCGTGTTCAAACTGGCTGAAGAGATTACAACATGCTGTCCTGCTGCTGACTTCTCCTGCAGAAAACCCACAGGGATTGCTGCAGAAAAAACATAAATCCATGGGCATCTGCCCATTAGACAGACATGCAAGGAAAAGCCAAGAACATGCCTATATTTAAATGCTACAAGGAGTTAACGGTGTCTTGGAGAGCCTCACAGGGAGAAGTCCAAGCAGCAGATCTAAGGCTTTATTTCCCCTCTAGACACCCCTTCTCCTCACAGAGTTTTTGACTGCTAACATAATCAGTTTCCCCAGCAAGCACAAAAAATGGAAATGTTTCTGATCGCATTTCACAAAGTGAAACCTTTTGGTCCATCCCAGCCCTTTTCCAAAAAGCCATGATTGGCTGCTGGGAAGGACAAGCAGGCATCCTGCACCCTTTTCACTCCCAGCCGCTGGAGTGCTGCAGTGCCCACAGTGCTGCCCACTGCTGAGAGGCAAAGCTCGCTGCTGAGTTCAGAGATCCTCAGCCAGGCTCTCCTCTCCGGGTATTTCCTGAATGGCTCAGGGACCAGGTCTCTCCTGCAAATATTTAACAAGGTACCCCACTTGGCAAGAGGGCAATACCATGAGCCACAGCTGCCCTTCTGCTTTATTGTCCCCCCATTCCTGCTCACTGTGGGGCTGAATACAAACTGGGAAGCAACTGGAAATTCAACAATTCTTATAAAGTATTATTAATACATGAGCACTCACTATTTCAGAATGCAAAATGAAACCTTGAATAATTCAGCATGACTTTCTTTGCTGGAAAGTCTTAAATACTATTTTTAATTAACCATCAATATTAATATATATTTTTTAATCCTCTAAAACAGCTGGTAATTTCAAGACCAAGCAAGCAGCACAGACCATAATGCAATCTCCATTATTTGCAGTATACTAGTCAATTGAGAAAAAAACAATCAGCAGCCACGAGTGTCCCAGTAGGTGAGGGCATGACAGAATATGAGCACAGGGATGCAGGATGTTCCCCTAATGCTGCAGGCTGGGAAATGAAACCATGGCCCTGCCCTCTGTCCCTTCTGCCCAGTGGACACCAGTCCCAGGCAAGTAGAGCCATGGGGATGCTTTCCTTGGAAAGGCACATAAAAGAGTTTAGGTTGCACATGTACAGTCTTGCTTTTCATCAGTTTTTTAATGATCTGTTAAAGACATAACTCACCAGTACTCTTCTTACAGTGAAAAAGGGAAAATGTCAAAGAGAAAGCAAGTGAGTATAATCAAAGAGTAGGAAGAAAATACAGGTCACTATTATGAGACTAAAACAGTCAAGTGGAGCCAAACCTGACAAGATCAAATTTCCCCACCAAAAGCCATAGCCATAGTATTCCGTGCCAGAACCTGAATCCACAGGAAGTTAATCCTTGTACAAACACTATGCCATGTGTAGGGCACTCTTTCAGCAATAGTCATTGCTCTTTGATCTTGCTGAAGTAATGATTTGGTGACAAAAATATTGGTGAGCCTCTGGTTGGAGAAGTTTGTAAGTTGTACCTCTCAATTGTCCTGGAACTGAAAATCCATCAAAATGAGAAGCAGTAAGTCATGAGTTTAGTAATAATAAACAAATTTTTACTTTTTTACCCACTCTCTGCTTTCACTTTTTTGAAAGTTCTATCTATGCATTTTGTGCCCATCCAAGCTCAGTACAGGACCAAATAAATTTAACACTGTTGACAGTCAGAGAAAACAATCTGAGATAAATCCTAAGGGAAATTCTTAGACCAGAATCCTCTGAAGATTTACAGGCCTGGTTTACACAACTTCTCTATGCCAGTAAATCTCAATTAGCAGCCAGACTCTGGAGAGAAATCCTAGAGAATTTTCCATGCCCACATTGCCTAATCACCACCTGGGACCAGATCTCGAGTAGCATCATCATTTCCCAGGGATCTCAACTGCTTCCCTACCACTCATGTCTCAGTTTTTTCTGCTGTCCCAGTAGATGCAACGATATCACCATGAAAAAACATTGCTGCTGCCAGTCCTATGAATCTCTGGAGAGCTCTGCAGAACAGCTATTGCTGTTAGTAAACATCCTAGAAAATATACACTTCAGGTAAAAAATGCCTTCCCTATTCCAATCTATCTCTAAAGAAAAGAAATTTATCTTTCTCGCTCATTTGCCATTGTTCTCTCTGCCACATAAACAAGTGCTACAGGGGGAAAAGCTGCAATAAAGATCCTTTTTTAGAGAAGCAGAACAAATTCTCTCCTTGCTGCAAAGATTTAAAAAAGAAAAAACCTGCACACTGAACAACAAACAAATTAAAGCGGTAAACAAAACATACTAATATTTTTTCTAAGTTTTCTACTTATCCTCAAAATGCTTCAGTTGTTGCACACAGAATTTAAAGTACTGTATTGTCCTTAAAACATAAGGACCATCATGATTTAAAGACAAATTTGATTTTCTGGGTAAGGAAGCAGCACTCAGCTTTTGAACACGAGTGATTTTCATTTAACAGATAATTGAGTTTGTAAGTCAAGTTTTAAAGTATCTGGGTCTTCAGAGCTGAGGATCTGAATGTCAGAATTACAATTGCTTTTTTACATGTAAGTACCATTCTCTAAGGGCAGCTCCACAGCTGCTTAGCAACTCTCAACTCAACGCCTTTAGGGCAGGACTATTTTTCCTCAGTTATCTGGCTCGCCTCTAAATTCAAAGGTAAAGGAAGATTCTCCCCAAAGCTCAAGCAGAATGTAAAGTCAACTGCACATTTTTATGGAGGAGGAGAAGGAGGCTGGCATAGGGAAAGAGGGGAGCAGTGTTACAAGGGGAACAGAGGGTTTTCAAATTCTTCTAGTTTGATACATTTTATTATTAGTGATAGATAAAATTTGAACTATTTTGTGGGCTAATGGCATTCTGATTTCAAGGGATGATCATATATCACAAAATTTAAGACAGATTCCTATGCTTGAATGAATGAATGAACAACATTCACAACTCCCACTAACAGAATCACAAGGTGATTATGGGAACATTTGTTTCAAGCACAGACATTTATCACCGAGTTAGTTGTTTCTCTTTTTTAATAGTGAGATAATAGCTGCTATACGACATACCCATGTAAAGTCTTCTGAGGTTTCTAAGACCTTGCTGCTGTAATATTCAAGTATTTCAAATCTATCAGTGCCTTTGTCTTCCTAGCAAATCTAAAAACTTTGGAAAATCTCATTGTCTGGAATAAAGAAAAAAATGGAACTCACTATCCGTGGGGAAATAACAGAATTTTGATCCAACTTCAAATCAATGCTAAGGCAAAAGATACCCTCTGCCCCATCCTCCTTTCTTGTTTTTGCAAGAAAAGGATGCCCAAAATTTCAGTTTCATGAGAATCAGTGCAGACTTTCTAGATCATGGGGCATCTGAGAGCATCCCCAGAAGGTTTTCTGGGTAGGCACTAACACAGATACACATTCAATTCAAAAGGCAGCTGCTGGATCTTCTGTTCCACAAGGAAAACCAAAACTTCTTTTCTTTAAAAAAAATCATTCCCACTTCAAACTAACCAAGACCCTGCTGTGGTTTTGGGGTAGAAAGAGAAGGCCCAGAATTACAAAGGGTCTCCTTAGGTTTGGACCACCTCATTTTGAGCCTCCAGGAATGGGCCTCACAATCTAAGTGCTGATTTTAATATTTACTTTTCTTATAATCTTCTAATAATTACTAGAGCCAGCACACTAGCCATGATTCAGAACTGCACGAAGCAACAGAAAACATGAAGGAAATATGTGTCTGAACTCACAGCCCTTTCTTCTGGGGTTTGACCCTGAACCCTAAGTCTGCTATTATAAAATTCTATTTCAATACCTGAAAGCCACTCCTGGGCTTCAGCACTGCAGTATCTGACAGCCAGTAAGTAAATTCCAGCTTTTCTCTGGCAGGGATGGAAGAGGTGGACATTCAAATGCACTTTACACAGTGATTTTCATGCAAAACACACAGCTGTTCCCTGGGAATTAGGACTTTGGTTTTCGCTGAAGCATCCATGTGAGCATCCAGCAGCGAGCCATGAAGGCAGACTTATTCTTGCTCACCCCTTTTCTGGCCCTGGAGCTCCCACTGCAGTTTTCTCACACACAGAGCAGGACAGGACATTTTCCTCTGATGGGCACAGGAACACGAAAAACAGACAAATGGTGCAGAAACTCGCAGTTCTAATTTGATCTGACGTGAAACCCCGTTGGCACCCTGCACTGTGCATTGCAGCAGCAGAGCCCCCAAGACTCTTTTCTTTCTTTTTTCACTGTCACTTTGCTTTCCCTCAGAACAACCTGATATCACTTCAATTTTATTCCCAGACTTAGAGGGTTTTTTGTTAATTCATTTTCAAACACTGCACTGAATTTACATCAGAACATCAGAACATGTTACAGCTTCACTTAATTTGCTTTCCTGTTTTGTAGCTAGTATGTTTTTAACCCTTTTTTTTTCCCTCCAGAAGGACCCCACAGTGGCAAATCCAATCAAGGTTCAGTGCTGCAATCAAGCTGTATTACTGCTGTGATTCCAGTGTGTGTTCCTATGTGCAAAGCCATTACTGCATCATCTTCCTAACACTGCATTGCAAGGTTTTCTTTTAATCATCAGGAGCAGAGTGATTTGGTTTGTTCCTTTGATAATATCATATGTATGGGAGAGTAGTGGGCGCTCCTGTTCCTCCATGAAACACCACAGGAGTCTGGGTAATTTGCTTGCTCATTGTTTGGAAAAGCACAGAAATTCACCTTCATTTTGTAAGATTTTCTGTAGGAGCCTCGTGAGGTATTCCAAGGGCTGGTAGCAGGGGGACAGCTATGAATGTCACACCAGCTCCCCGTCATATAAGAAATCCTTAAACTAATTTGATCCATGTATTCATGGTTTCAGATTATCTCTTAACACAAAGCTATTGTTTCACACTCTCAGCTTCAAAGACAGAGAGGTACAGGAGTTCACAGCTTTCCCCACTGTTGTATTTTTCCCCCTTTCCCACACTTCGACGTAATTAAACTCCTTGTTTTTAAGGGAGTGCTCAGATCCAGCGCAGCCCCAGCAGTCTGCCCACACCCAGGTGAAGGCTGGAGGAAAATCCATCATCCCAAGGACTGAATTTTGTGCCATTAAAGTGACAAGGCTCAGAAACAACCCCAGCTCCTTGTGCCTGTCCTGTGAACATGAAGGGAGTTGAGAATGACGGGCAGTAGCTCCCAGCAGCCTTCCATGCTTGGCTGTGATGATAAAATACTCATGAGTTGGTAATAACCCTGGCAGCCTCTTCCAGGTTGGAGCTATCAGTCATCTCCAGCACAAGCTCCACATAGTGTTTGCAGAGAAATCCAAGAGCCCTAAACTATCCCAGCCACCTTTACCAATTATTTTATCTTTTGCTTTTACATAAGTGAAGTTACCTGAGCCACAGCTCAGGCTGAACATTTTCTAGATGTGCCTTCTAATTGGACTGGCTCAAAAAAAAGCACCCCAAAAAACCCAGGAAGGCTTTTAATTATTCTGCAAAATGAGGGTATTCAAACTTTTCAAGTGGCTATTTTCTATTTTCTCTGCTTCACAAATTCTAACTCCTCCATATATGCTATTTCCCTCCTTCAATGTAAGTGTTGTGTATAAATGGAAGAAGAGTTCAAAAATGGCACCACCGCTGTTAGAGTGTGAGCAGACTACACTAGCAGCACTTTTTAAAAATATGTCTGTGAAGTGCCTGGAAACTCCAATGAGGAGCAAGCCCTTACTATGCTAAATTGTACAGAAACACAGAAAAAGCATTGCTGCTGCCTCAAAGACTTGTAGGCTAGTATTTTTTTCTTTTTTACTCTAACATTTTTACTCACTGCCATACTGCTGCTGGCTGGGATGATAGTTTTAGCCTGTCCTACAGTAGAGAGTCAAAATTAGTAGGAAAAAATTTGCTTTATAGTTACTGCTGGTAAACGTAGTTACTAGTAACTGTACTAGTTACAGTGACAATTAGCTGCTGATAAAAACCAGATTTTCTGCCTTTTTTGAAGCTAAAAGCAGTTGTAATGGTGTAAGTAAGAAAAGAAAGACCAAACAGAGTTATTCTTTTATTTCTGTGGAAGTTATTGGGAGCTATTACACCAGAAGTTTATAATCAAGGTGTCAATGGTTCATGGTCCCATTTCCCAGAGGTTTGTCAAATGACTAATAATGTACTTCGTCATTAATATTACAGCACAAAGCCATATCCTACAGCAAAATTAAATCTGGCTTAAATCAGTTTATTTCTCCATACCTTCCACTTTTGCAGGTTGAAACACTCTCTTAGTGCCTCTCTTTCTAATCAGTGCCGTCAGCTGAAGCTTTCAGATGTCACACAGCATTTAGCCCATGGTGGGGATTATTTCTTTCAAGTATTTTGAGCAGAAGTAAAGCCAGCCATGATGCAAACATCATGAATAAAGGCTGCAATCTGCACTGCCTGGAACAGACACATATCAGCTAAGCTCTGGGTGCTGTCAGGAAGCAAGGCTCAGACTGTTGCATCAGGATCTGCTCATCCTCCGTGCGGCTGCCCAGCTGATCAGCCCTGCTGGGTGCTCACTTGGGTTTCTCAGGGCAAAAGGAGCAGGCAGAGATGAAGGAATGCTATTTTGGGCAGCAGCCATGAAAGATGGCATGACTGAGACATGGCTCTCACGTAAACACTTTTATCATGTTTACAAAGCACCTTCTCCTACCGACCCACCCATACTAACAGCTGGGTCATGGGTGCTCTGTGGCTGCTACGTTCCTGCTGGAGCTTAAATGTGCTTTACATTCATCTCAGGGACCAACAGGGTCCTGATGCAGGTGTGAGCTGGTCCCTGCCTGCAGGACACTGCTGCCATCCTGCCCTGCCTGGCTTTGGTCTGATCTGCTGTCCTGGAGGTTCAGTGCCCACACAGTGACGGTGTTTTAGGGAACTGAGGTTCTGTGCCTCAGTTTCCCTGTCTGATCCGAGGGCCGTTAGCATCAGGCAGTTTCTAGGCAGAGGCAAAGAGAAGGAGGAAAGAGTGGACTCTTGCCAGCTGCATTCCAAGTTTATTTCTCTGCCCCATAGGAGCAGGGAGATTTTCTCTTGAAGGGAAGCTGGACAGAGAGACCCTTTGCTGCTCTCTGGTTGTTGCTTTTAAGGGGTTACAACTTAGGGGCTGGTACAATATAATTATCCAATCAGGAATTGATGACACATGACATGAAACCAATAGGAACATCTCCGGTGAGGTACAAAATCAAACTGGCTAATAACAGTATGGCTGGAGGGAATTTCCAACCACAGGGCCTGAGGTAGTGTGATGGACAGGCGAGGAGTAGATGCAGCTATGCTGCAGGCCCTTCTTTGGATC